>JACEFZ010003815.1:425000-440000 GCA_014155875.1 Cepaea nemoralis
TGCAAGGCATCTCCCATCAGATACTGTTCCAAGATAACTGTATCTATTCATTTGCTTAAGAATACACCTATTTACTCGTATATCACGTTGTGGTATTTCCTTATTCCAGTGCATGACAATTTTCAGCAAAATCTTCGTGATGTGGCTCATTATACTAATTGTTCTATTTTGATCACATTCCAAGGCTTCTGATTTCATCGGGATTACAAGAAATATAGAATTACATAATTCAGGAGGTATATGTCCAGTACCATATAGTGCGTTCAGCAGCCTAGTGACCTGGTCTATTCCATATTCTTTTTAGGCAATGATCATTTCTATCGTGATGTTATCTTTACCCTGGGTCTTGTCAGTTTTCATATGTTTAAGAGAATTCTGAACTTCCTCCTCAAAATTGATGTTCCTTTATTATTTTTCCGAATGATTATATTGTTCTTCTCTTGTATCATCATAAAGGTCTGACTCCACATGTGAAATCAGATCTTTTTTTATTATGATTTTGCCATAATGTATTTTTAGGCAACCCGTTGATGTGTGAATACTTTTGATAATGATGTTATTAAATCTTTTGTGTAATAATTTGGCATTCCGGGTGCTGTGTTGGTTTTCAATTTTCTTGCAGTTTCCCTCAAGCCATGTTTCTTTTGCCTCTTTGCATAGTTTCCTAATTTTTCCTGTTAATCTCTTTATATTTGTCCTTGTTAGTTAGCTGGTTAGTTAGTTAGTTAGTCGACAGATCATCCTCATTGCACATCGAACCATTCAGTCCATAAGTGCTCGGGTCCCCTCCTCAGCAAATCCCGCAGTCTGCAGCGGCTAACGACACAAGTTCTGTGTTGGTTTATCAATCTTCTTTGGCTTCCTGCGTAGTGTTCCTGTTTGGCCACCCCTCTTTTAATTTGCTGCTCTCGCAGTCTGGCCATGGTAGTAGATTCACAATCATCACTTGATTTTCGCGAAAGTCTAATTTCTCGTAGAGCTTTCAGAATGTCGGCTTTTGTAAGTCGGGGTTGTTTGGGTGGGTGCGGGTTGTGTGTGTGAGTAGGTGCGGGATATGTGAGTTGGCGGGAATATATGTGTGTGTGTGGGTGTTGCATATGTGGTTGTGGGATTTGTGTTTGGCTGAGTGGTTGGGGTCTGTGTGTGGGTGGTGGAGGACATGTGTGAATGTTGGTAGGTTATGGGATGGGTGGAGGATGTGTGCGTGTGTGTTGGGAAATGTGTGAAGGTGGGGGATGTGTTGGTGGGTAATGGATGGTGGATGCATGCATGTGTGCTTGGGTTTGTGTGTTGGTGGGTGGGAGTTGTGTGTGGAGGGATGTGTGGTGGGTGAAAGATGTGTGTGTGTGTGTGTGTGTGTGTGTGTGTCGGTTGGGAGATGGTGTATGTGGGAGGAGGGGGATGTTTGGGCTGGGGAAGGGTGGATGGATAGTGGAATTATATTCCTGTGGAATATGTTTGTGGTTGGGTTGTGGATGTTTGTTTGGGGGACACGCGGATGGATAGGAGATGGGTGGGTGGGTGGTTGGGGGTTTTGTCTCATAACATGGTAACATGCATTGTTTATGTTTACAACATTCATTTGACAATGTTTTTGTTTCTATGTGAATGAACTATGCACTGATGAATGAAAGATGAGTGATTGGAAGGGCCGATAGTAGGACAGGCCTACGTGCCCAATTTGTTACCCATTTGAAAATAAAGTTCGTTCTTCCGTTCAGCCTGGTCCATGGCGCGTCCGCCCTCCACGGTAGCCTTACCTGCAGCTTGTCATCCTGCTCATTTCCTTGTAATCTCGCATGCCCTGGCACGAAGATGAAACTTATCTTTGACATCCGAGACCGCTCCCGAGACAGCACCAATTCTCTTCGGATCCACTCCATCTCTATTCTCTTGAGCTTGCTCAGTGAGTTGCTAAGGAAACATGCCCTAGTGAATGTATTTGTCTCGAGCGATGTTATTGCTTTACTTACTGCCATGACTTCAATAGTCAGGCTAATTGTGGTCTCAGCAAAAGCACCAGAGTCCTCCATCACAATTATTTCTCGGGTCCTGAGCCGTAAAGGCACATGCGCTTGTCACACGTTGGACGACCGACCCATCTGTGTATATGACGTCATCGCCGTCTAGCGAATTCTCGAAAATCAACGCTTGTACTTCCGCCTCCACAGCAGCCGGATTTTCTTGACTACATTTTCTGTCTAGTTGGATGCAAACTGAAAAGGACGTACACAAATATTTTGGCACTTGTATCCGCTCCTCGCCAGGTTCTAAGTCCTCGAGTGAAAACACCTGTTGAAGAATGGCTTCGGCTTGACCCATCCATGACCGTCCTCCTTTTAACCTGCTGCCCTTCACCTTCATAATTTCACTATGGAGTGGATGTTGTGTATTTGTGTTAACTCTGAAGTAGGCGCGTGCTCTGCAAATTTGTATTCCGTCTTCAATGGTGGGAAAATCAAGAAGGTAGCGCATCGCCCTGCATGCTTATATCTCTTGTACATCCAAAAATAATGCGCATAGCTTCAGTTCTGTATCCTGTCCATCCTTTCTATCTGCTTACGGCTGAGAGTCTGCAGTGCCATCGCAGTACTCAAAAACAGACATGACCAGGCCCTCGTATAGAAGACATAGATGGCGCTGCTCACAGTTTGCTGCCGCCATCACCCGCATCGCATCCAAACCCCGCTTGGCCTTTGTTATCACCTGGTCTATGCGCTCATTATAAGCAAGGCTTCGATCAAAACGTATCCCCAGGTAATTCATTGCCTGCAGTACTTTCCACCGTCTCTGAACACAGATTAACAGTTGGATGTTGGAGTGTTGACAATATGATTATTCAACGAGAACCATGTCACTGTTGCCTTTGTTGGACTGACCATTGCCCCAGCTTCAACACCCCAAGTACTTATGCGATTGAGTTAGGTTTGTAGTTCCACGGCAACCTGATTCCTATTCTTCCCCTGACAATACACTAAAACATCATCGGCATTTGACAATGTCCTACCAGGTCAAGTGATTTGCTCGCTGGTGATTCTCACAGTGTAGGCGTTGAACAGTACCCGAGATAATGGTGATCCCTGTGGTAGGCGAGGATATATTGTGGTCCAACTGCCACATCTAAAAACTACTTTCCGTTGGAAGAGGGCTGCAGCGATCCAACTAAGAAGGAATCAACTTATACTGAGTTCAAGAAGCTGAAGCATTAAACAATCCAATGGTACTCTGTTGTACGCGTCCTCAAGATCAATCGATGCAGCAACAGTTTCAATGCCTAAGTGGAAACCTTCATAGACATCATGGGCAAAAACTGCTGCATTGGTCCAGGTTTCTCTTTTTGGACGGTACCCACCCAGGGTAGGTGGGAAAACCCCTTGCCTCTCTAGCTGGCTTGATATTTTTCTGGCAATTGACTTCTCCAGCAGCTTGCCTATTGTATTCTGCAAGGTTATAACTCGATATACCTGAATGTGTGTGTGTGGTCTTTGCCTGACCTCGGCAAAGGAATCAGATAGCTGTGTAACCATTCCTCCTTGATGCTAGCACTCCCTATACTGTTGCTGTACATGTATGCTAGTTTCTTTAGCTCATTGTCGGTACACCTATTGATGTCGTCGTAACTTATTCCATCTGGCCCTGGAGCGCTGTTTTTTGATCGTCGAAGCACAGCCTTGATTTCTTTCACTGTCACTGTGTCTTCATCCGAAATGTTCTGGGCCTTGCACCTGTCTGAGGTGACCTCCTTGGCATGATTTCGGCCTCCCATGTCTGCCTGGTTGCTTTGCTCTAGATAGCGTTCAAAGAGGGCATTGCCCTTGTCCTCATCAGTGCTCTGCCAGATGAGATCAGCACCTTGGAAGTCAGAAATGCTCTTATTCTTGACTACCCCACTCATGCTTTTATGTAGTCGCCAGAACAATTTCAGTGATTTGTCTGGGCTTACTCTTTGACATACCTCTGCCCATGTTGTCACTTTTAACCACATTGACCTGTTTTTTTTTAGTAGCTTACTTTTGTGTGCATCTCTCTTTTTAAGTGCATGCAGGGGCTAGGATGGCCAGCTATGTTCTTCTTGGCATTTTGCCATCTCCTTACAGCACTACTCTTATCCACCCAAGCCTTCTCCACCTCAAAATGCCACCAAAGTGGCTGCTCCCAGCTTTTGTCCTGCACTGAAGCTTTCTGCGCTTGTCACGTCTTATATTTCTCATCACATCTTGCCCTGTACTGGCATACTGGAAAGTCTTGACCTTTAACTTGTGCTGCCTGGTTATGCCTTTCTCCACCAATATGCTGCAAGGGTGGTGGTCGCTGCCGTGGTGTCCTAGGACACTAAATCTACGCACTGTAGTGAGTGAACGAACGAACGAACGAACAGACTTTATTTTCAAAGGGTAAGGAATTGGGCACACAGGCCCGTCTTACATTCGGCCCTTCCACCCACTCAGCTTTCTTTCATCAACAGTGCATAGGAAAAAACATTGTCACATGAATTTTGTAAACATAAACAATGCATATTACTATGTTATGAGACACATCCACCACCCACCCACACATCCCCCATTCACTCCATCTCCCCCACCCAACAACACACATAACCCACACACACATACATTCCCCCACCCATCCACCACATCCCTACACCTACACATCTCCCCACCCACACACACCTCTCACCCACCACACATCCCATCCACTCACTCCATAAGCACACATACATTCAATAATCCACACATCCCCCACCTACACACATCTCCCCACCGACTCACATATCCTCTACCCGTCCCATTACACACCAACAATCACTCACCCACATATCTTCCTCCACCCACACACCTCCACCCACCCAGCCAAACATACATTCCTCAGCCACACACACATCTCCCCGTCAACTCACATATTCCGCACCTACCCACACATAAATTCCGCACCAACCCACATAATCTCCCATCTCCCCCAGCCCACTCACAGATCCCGAGCCCACACCTACAAACATCCCCCACCATATCCTAACCTGCACACACTCACCCACCCACATATCCTCTACCCACCCATCCCCCAACCAAACATCCCTTAACCACACACCCTTACTCATATACAATCACCCACCCACACATCCTCTACCCAACCACACATCCTCCCTTCACCCACCCCCCAGCCACAGATCCCTTAACCACACACCTCTACCCATATACACACACATCCCCACCCACGCACACTATCCCCACCCATACACACATCCCTCTCACACATCCCCACCCACCAACACATCCCCCATTTACAAACACACACCTCCCATCCACGCACACACAACCCATACACACATCCCCAACTCATACACTCATCCCAGACACATGTACTTATCCCTCAACCACTAACACCCACACATCCCTTACCCACTCATCAACACATACATCTCCTATCTACCCACCCACACTCACACACCCCAACCACCCATCTAAGCACATATCCCCACCCTTACACACATCCTTCACCCACCCGAAAACCCAACCACACCTTCACCCACCCACACACACACATCATTTATCCACAACCATCTCCCCTCCCACACAACACCACACCCACACACATCCCAAAGACATATCCCTCACCCACACACACATCTCCCCACACATCTCCTACCCATCCACACATCCCCCAACTACAATCACCCTCACTACCCACACATACATCCTCCATCCAGCCACACACCCCCACCCAGCCAGACATATCCCCCACCCACACACACATCTCCAAATCCATCACCCACACCCATCATGCACCCCTCCCCAACCCACATACATCCCCCACACATATCTCACCCACACACACTCCCCACCCAGCCACCCAAACATCCCACACCCATACACATCCCTCACCCACACGGTGAAATCAGCGCCAGATCAATAGCACTGTCCTCATCACCTGGACGGCTTGAATGGTTTCAAGTGTAGTCCCGAGCTCTTCCCCTGTGTGTTGGAGGACATGTTTCCCCATGATTTGCTTTTAGCGTTGAAATCGCCACAGAACATAACATTTCTCTCGTGACCTAATATGCCACTTTAACATTGTCACTTCTGGGAATCCACACTTGCGTTGCAGGCATAAACAGTAACCAACACGAATGGTAGGCCGGATTGAACTCTTACCGCCTTTATTTGTATGTCGTCACTGTCCCAACTGGACATGCCTTGTTATTTTCCTTGTTATTTTTGTTTTTTCTTCTAACTTCCATGAGTTTTAAGATGACTTCCGTATTCCATTTCTTGCGTCCTATTATCTTTATTTTTGGGATGGTTGATTCTGCAGCTTGGTTGCATGATTTCTTTAAGATTTCCCATTGGTCGTTGACAGCTTTATATATTTCCATATTGGACAATGCATAAAATCTGTTCTTTACCTCTACGGTGAATTTATCTTTTATCTCCTCACTCTTTAGTGCCCATAGATCACATGTTGTCTTTCTTGGTGTATATTTGACTTTCTTTAATTTTACATGTATATTGCTAAAGATTAATCTATTGTCGCTGTAGCAGTCTGCGCGCGGTATAGTATTTGCGATTTTTAAGGCATTTGGAATTCTTCTATTGATGAGAATGTAATCAATCTCATTTTTGATCTTATGATCAGGACTCCTCCATTTCCATAATCTCCTTGGGTTTTGTTTTAACTCCAATTTGATACACATGCGTTTAATATACATTGTGTCAGTCTCTTACAGTTTCCCCAAAATTGTGATTAACATTATCCTCACAAGATTCCCCCATATATTTTCACCGTAACAAAGTCAATGCAGTTTATGTACAAGAAGCATATAACTAAATGTAGACTGAGATATTACACATAAGTAGAACAGCAAAAGAATAATGGTTAATTAGTCAGAACAAGATTAGTGAACAACAGCAGAAAGACACTAATTATATGTGCAGAGCACATACTCCAGGATTGCCCAAACTACAACATATCCAGGCGAACCTTCTGGCCTAGAGAGACAACAGTGGAAGATAAACTCTATGGACCGCTGAACGAACTAAAAAAGACTGTTAGATTCATACAAGAGACAACATTGCAGTTATAAACATATTTCAGGCGAACGAAAGAAGAAGAAGAATATGTGCATAATATGCCATAATTAACTGGCATTAAGAAATATACAGCAAGTAGCTGTGCGACACCAACAGAGGGTAAGATATTAAAGGAAACAGAGGACATATTTATGTATAAAAGAGCTGCATGATGACGACGGCAGATCAGAAATATACATTTACAATTAATGTGAAGGACCACCAATAATGAAATCACGTGTCGAATATGTTATATAACATATGGATAATGCAAATTTATTCATATGTTTATATTTCGGTGTCTGCGAAGAATACTTGGTATTAAGTGGCAAGACAAAATAACAAATACTGAAGTATTGGAAAGATCAGGTTGTGTGACGGTGTATTCCATGCTCAGTCTTCATAGACTTAGATGGATAGTGCACGTTAGGAGGATGGATTATGGTAGAATACCAAAGGACATCTTATTTGGCGAATTACAGATGGGTGGGAGATCTCAGGGTCGGCCTCTACTACGATACAAACATGTGTGTAAGCGGGACATGATTGATACAGGCATTGATAATGCACATTGGGAGCAAGTGGCCGCTGAACATGCTGCATGGGGGAAACTATCAGAAATGGAATAAAGACAAAGGAGAAAATGATTGCAGATAAAGCACACACATAGCATGAGAGCCGTATGATGTTGCATGATGGTGAAAATGACCATGTTTTCAAATGCATCCACTGTGGACAATCATTTATAGCATGAAATGGCCTTATCAGCCACTTTCGCCACCGCCATGGCTTGTAGTTATTAAGCCATTTTGAAGCACAAACGTCTGTTAAGACGAAAAGGTGCCAATGAAATGCAAATTACAGGGACCAGGTAACATAAGGGTCGGAGACATTACATCTAAAGGAGAACTATGCATGAAAGTGATAACATTTTTGTTGAATTGCATCTACATGGTCATCATGTGCTATGCCGCTAATCAATGGTGGTCATGTTTGAACATCTCACACTATCCCCATAATAGTCATACATAAACTGTTATCATGAATCGACTGTGCCATGCAGATTTTGTGTCTGTCATTCCTTTGCTCATTTCTCCTCAATCTTGCCAGCTTTACCCCAAGTTCTCTAGTATGTTTGTGTTCTCATATCTATTATAACTCATGTGAGACCTGGAAAATTAATAAACAAGCAGAACAAAGCATAAATGCTAGTGAATGTAACTGTTATAGACGAGTTCTAAGAATATTGTGGATAAAGAAAAGAACAGATGCATCCATACTTCAAGAGCTGAATACTGGAGAAGGTTGGCTATTAAAGACGATAAAACCAAGAACATTGAAATATATGGTCACTTGAAACGTCACGGCAGTTTGGAGAGAACATAAATGGAGATGTATATGCCTAGGAAGAGAGGACGAGGAAGGCCATTGAGAAGATGGGTGCAGGTGTGGCGGATGATCTCCAGTTGGGTGTATCGGACGCAGGACTTCTTCGTAATGATCGATAGGCATCTGTAAGGTTGTTATGGGAGCAAGGTTCTGCAAGGGACATGATAATGAATGAATGACATATTATATATATATATATATATATATATATATATATATATATATATATATATATATATATATATATATATATATATTAGCATATCCTTTACAAGACTTAGCTGTCAACACCAGCATCTTTCAGCTGTATGTTGATCTCTTGGCAAGATTACGCTCAGTAGTTTGCCATTGCTTTCTGAGTGGCCGGCTCAGTATCCCGCAAGTCACGAGCGGGGGTCGAACCGCCTCAGCTCTCGCTCCGCTACGAGACTCTGCGTGATAAACGGGATTACAGAGAGAAAGTGTTGTAACCCCACAGCCAGAGAGACCAGCTATATATATATATATATATATATATATATATATATATATATATATATATATATATATATATATATATATATATATATATATATATTAACCTGTTAGGTATATGTTAGACCAGATGGACAGCTATGGGCATTATAACATCCGAGGAATATAGGATAATCTATTCTGGTGGAGAGAAGCAACAGCGAGGAGTTGCAATTATAATGGATAAAGAGAGAGCAAAATCGATCAAAAGAAATTTGACTGTATCAGACAGAGTGTTACTGGTGAAGTTGAGTGGAAGACCGTTTGATGTCAACGTCATACAAGTTTATGCACCAACAGCAGACAGTAGTGATGATAGCATTGATCAACTTTATAATGATGTATAGAAAGCCTTCAAGAAATGCAAGAATTCTGAAGTAAATATCATAATGGGTGACTGGAATGCTAAAGTTAGAATTCAACAGGACGGATGCATAGTAGGCAAGTATAGACTAGGGGAACAGAATGAAAGAGTTTGAACACTTGTACAGTGGGCCAAGGAGCATGATTTGATTATTGGAAACACCTGGTATCATCAGCACCCAATGAGATTATGGAGACGGAGGTGTCCTGACCATAAGAAATAAGATTGATTACATTCTCATCAACAAAAGATTTTGAAATGCCTTAAAAGTCGCTAAAACTATACCAAGCGAAGACTGCTACAGCGACCATATATTAATCTGAAGCAATTTACGTATGGCATTGAAGAAAGTCAAATATTCACCACCAAAAATACAAAATTTTATCTACAGGCACTGAAGAGTGAGGAAATAACAGATTAATTCAACGTAGAGGTAAAGAACAGATTGGATTCATTGTCCGATATAGAACTATTTTTTCAAGACGTCGGTGACCAATAGGAAATATTAAAGAAATATCTCAACCAAGATGCAGAAATAACTATCCCAAAAATAAAGGTAATAGGACGCAAGAAATGGATGACGGAAGACATCTTAAAACTCATGGAAGTAAGAAGAAATAACAAACGTAACAAGGAAACATATGAAGAGATTCACAGGAAAATTAAGAAGCTATGCAAAGAGGCAAAAGACAAATGGCTTGTGGAAAATTGCAATGACATTGAAAATCAACACAACACCCGGAATACCAAATCAATGCACAAAAGAATCAATGACATCACTAACAAAAGAACGCACACACACACACCAACGGGTTGCTTAAAAACCAAAGATGGCAAAATCATAATAGAAAAAGATCAGATTTTACATGCGTGGTCAGATAATGCGAAAGACCGTTATGGTGATACAAGAGAAGAACACTCTATCATCGGAATAATAATGAAGGACCATCAATTTTGAAGATGGAAGTTCAGAAGTCTCTTAACTATATGAAAACTGGCAAGACCCCGAGTACATATAGCATCACAATAGAAATGATCAATGCCTTAGAAGAATATGGAATAAACTAAGTCACCAGTCTGCTGAACGCAATACATGATACGGGAGATATACCTCCTGAATTATGTAATTCTATATTTATTGCAATCCCGAAGAAATCAGCAGCCTTGGATTGCGATCAGCATCGAACTATTAGTATAATGAGCCACATCATGAAGATTCAGCTAAGAATTATCATGCAAAGAGTCAGGATGAAACTACAACCCAAAATAGGAGAAGAACAATGTGGGTTTGTAGAAGGCAAGGGCACAGTAAATGTTGTGTATATACTGAGAACAGTAATTGAACGTTCTATGGAAGTAAACAAAGATCAACATCTTTGCTTTATTGACTATACAAAGGCTTTCGATAAAGTGAGACATGTCGACATGATAAGGATGCTTGAAGATCTACAAATTGATGGAAAAGACCTTAGACTTGTAAAAAAAACATACATTGGAAACAACAAGCTGCCATCTGAATTGATAACAATGTAGGTCAATATCAGCCTATTACATGAAGTGTGAGACAGGGAGACAGATCGTTTTTCCATGTACAGTGAAAATATTTTCAGAAATGTAGAGGAAATGGAAGGAATCAAAATCGGGGGACGATGCATCAATAACATTAGATATGCAGATGATACAGTCTTGATTGCAGACAATGAACAGGACCTGCAAAATTTATTAGATGCGGTTGTTACACACAGTCAACAACTAGGGTTAGAACTGAATATTAAGAAGACAAAGATTATTATAGATAGTAAGACCACGGATGTCGTTGAAAATCTTTCCGAAGATAATCGACGAAATCAGAAACCGACGAAAACAGAGGCAATTATTTGGCAATGAATCAATATAAATCTAATTAATTCCATCTAGAATCTCCAAAACACATTTTATAGGGAACTAGCTGACCCGGCCCGGCTTCGCCCAGTCCCTGGTGGGGAGCATCTCATTTAATTCATATAAGTAGTCATATAAGTTCTCGTTCCCGTTACCGACTGTCTGTCTGTCTGTCTGTCTGTCTGTCTGTCTGTCTGTCTGTCTGTCTGTCTGTCTGTCTGACCCGGCCCGGCATTGCCCAGCTCCTGGTGTGGAGCATCTCATTTAATTCATATAAGTAGTCATATAAGTTCCCGTTCCCGTTACCGACTATCTGTCTGTCTGTCTGTCTGTCTGTCTGTCTGTCTGTCTGTCTGTCTGTCTGTCTGTCTGTCTGTCTATCTGTCTGTCTGTCTGTCTGTCTGTCTGTCTGTCTGCCTGACCCTGTCCGGCTTCGCCCAGTCCCTGGTGGGGAGCATCTCATTTAATTCACATAAGTAGTCATATAAGTTCTCATTAAATTCATACAACAAAAAAAGTAACTTAAAAGAATGTCCTTCCAGACACCATCCATTATTTTTAATGAAAACGCTTGCTAATCACCTGCATGACTACAGTAACTTCTTAAGCAAATAAAGATGAGTTACAATGTTATGCATTGTGCATTATTTTTATGAAAACTTTGAAAATGCCTTACAGTTTGTATCATTATTTATTATAACTCATATGCCGGTACATAACTATGGACACAGAGTTTATAAATCTTTGAAAACGATGCCACAATATGACTATAAGTTATACAGAAAAGTTATGCCCCTTGAAATAACTTTTACGGAGTTAGGTCCCCTGAAATATATACAATTATAATGAAAAATGAAAAATGAAATAATACTGAGTAAGCAGGCGATTTCACACTAAAAAAATATGACAGTTGACAGCTCTGGACTGAAAGGAAGGCGTGTAGAAAATTTCATCTCAATCGGATGGGCCGTTCGCGAGCGCACAAAGGACATACATAGATACAGACAGACAGACATACGATCCTTATTTATATATAAGACTAGCTGACCCGGCCCGGCTTCGCCCAGGCCCTGGAGGGGATCTATCTATCTGTCGGTCAGTCTGTCTGCTTGTTTGTCTGTCTGGCTGGCTGACCCGGCCCGGCTTCACCCAGTCCCTGGTGGGGAGCATCTCATTTAATTCATATAAGTAGTCATATAATCTCTCCCGTTCCCGACTATCTGTCTGTCTGTCTATCTGACCGGGCCGGGCTTCACCCAGTCCCTGATGGGGAGCATCTAATTTAATTCATATACGTAGTCATATAAGCTCTCCCGTTCCCGACTGTCTGTATGTCTGTCTGTTTGACCGGCGTGGTTTCGCCCAGCTTTTGGCGCACAGTAACTTAAAAGAATGTCCTTCCACACACCATTCAATGAAAACTGTAGAAAAAGATGGGTTAAAATGTTATGCATAATGCATTATTTTTATGCCAACTGTAAAAATACCTTAAAGATTATATCATTATTTAATATAACTCATATGCCTAAAAATAACTATAGACAAAGAGTGTAACAATATTGCAGGAAAGTCCAACAATATGACTATAAAGTATTTAGAAATGTTATTAAAAGTTATGCCCCTTGAAATAACTTTTCTAGAGTGAAGTGCCCCTGCTATATAGACATTATATAATGAAAATGGAAAAGTAAATGTTATTAAATAAGTCGAAGATTTTACATTAAGAAATTATTATAGTCGGTTGCACATGAATGAAAGGAAGACGTGTAGAAAATTTCATCTCAATCGGATGTACCGTTATCGAACGCATCCAATACCCACAAACCCACAAACCCACAAACATACACTCTGTTTTATAGATATACTAGCTGACCCGGCCCGGCTTCGCCCAGACCCTGGTGGGGAGCATCTCATTTAATTCATATAAGTAGTCATATAAGTTCTCGTTCCCGTTACCGACTGTCTGTCTGTCTGTCTGTCTGTCTGTCTGTCTGTCTGTCTGTCTGTCTGTCTGTCTGACCCGGCCCGGCATTGCCCAGCTCCTGGTGTGGAGCATCTCATTTAATTCATATAAGTAGTCATATAAGTTCCCGTTCCCGTTACCGACTATCTGTCTGTCTGTCTGTCTGTCTGTCTGTCTGTCTGTCTGTCTGTCTATCTGTCTGCCTGACCCTGTCCGGCTTCGCCCAGTCCCTGGTGGGGAGCATCTCATTTAATTCACATAAGTAGTCATATAAGTTCTCATTAAATTCATACAACAAAAAAAGTAACTTAAAAGAATGTCCTTCCAGACACCATCCATTATTTTTAATGAAAACGCTTGCTAATCACCTGCATGACTACAGTAACTTCTTAAGCAAATAAAGATGAGTTACAATGTTATGCATTGTGCATTATTTTTATGAAAACTTTAAAAATGCCTTACAGTTTGTATCATTATTTATTATAACTCATATGCCGGTACATAACTATGGACACAGAGTTTATAAATCTTTGAAAACGATGCCACAATATGACTATAAGTTATACAGAAAAGTTATGCCCCTTGAAATAACTTTTACGGAGTTAGGTCCCCTGAAATATATACAATTATAATGAAAAATGAAAAATGAAATAATACTGAGTAAGCAGGCGATTTCACACTAAAAAAATATCACAGTTGACAGCTCTGGACTGAAAGGAAGGCGTGTAGAAAATTTCATCTCAATCGGATGGGCCGTTCGCGAGCGCACAAAGGACATACATAGATACAGACAGACAGACATACGATCCTTTTTTATATATAAGATAAATATAGTTTTAATACTATTCTTTCAGCTTCCGACTTGTACGAACTCGCACCTACACCGTGTCTAGTAACATTGTGTATACCATTGCACTTCTTGAATTGTTCAAATCCATCATCTGCTTGGCCTTAAATCACTTAGTACACTAGCACTCATCCCAGGTATTTTCTTAATGAGATCGGCATACAAAAGTCTGGCATTTTCACATATGATTGCCTCCGAAACAGAATCGCCATCTAACTGGTTTTAATGTATCCAAATTAAAAATATCTGTTCGACATCTTCAATTGTTTGCGATCTCTTTTTCGTTACCACATGCATGCCTTTCACTACATTAGCCTCCTTTGTTTCTTCCTTTTTTCGCCACAATTGAACTAATTGCGGATGACGACTTCCGGTAACGTGCGGTCGAGTTCAGCAATCTTAATGCCACCATCGTATTTTATAATTAGCCAGTAGTGCTCACACGATATAACACGCCAAACTGAGCAGAAGAACTCGTGGGTACTTTGTTTTCCGCAAAATTAGCAGCGAGGTCACGAAGTCACGTCTACGAAATCCGAGGCAATCCACTGAAAACCGGGACACATTTTTGCGTAAATATTCGACGAAAACGAAAACCGAATATAACCCATCGAAATGTATCTTTCTCCGTAATCCCGTATACTCTCGTGAGTAAAGTGACGACGGCGAGAATCGGTAGCGGTTCTAACCACGTCGGTAACTTACGGGGTATGTGAGCTGGCCGCACAGAAAGCAATGGCAAACTACTGAGCGTAATCTTGCCAAGAAATCAACAATCAGCTGAAAGATGCTGATGTTGACAGCGATGTCCTGTAAAGGATATGCGAACATATTATTTTATCGAAATGTATATATATATAAAATATATATGCCAAACACAAAATTCTTCCACGAAAACCAGAGTTCATCGTCGATGAACTCGGCATTATAGATTATATATTATAGATTATAGAGATTATTATTATATATAGATACATAT
>JACEFZ010003815.1:445000-537500 GCA_014155875.1 Cepaea nemoralis
TTCTTCTCATAACATGTCCAAAACATTTTGACTGTCTTCGTCTAATTTCTCTAATAAGTCTACGATTGTCATTTGTCTCCTGTAGTACTTGGTCATTGGTTTTTCTATCTGTCCATGGTACTCTTTACATTTTCCTCAGAAGCCACATTTCTGAAGCCATCAGATTTTTTTTTCAGCTTGACTGCACATTGTCCAAGTTTCACATCCATACAAAAGAACAGGCTCTATGTACCCCCTCAAGACTCTTTTTCTCGTTTCAATTGACATCTTTTTATTTGTCAGAATGTTTTTCATCTTGCTAAAGGCTACTTTCGCCATGGTGATTCTTGTTATAACTTGTATCTTGTGCATACCTGTATCACACGCATTACTCCAGTCTGTATGCATTCAAGTTTCACACCTAGATTCTTGGACGCTGTGAGCAGTCCCAACCCGTACTCAATTACTGATAGAATCAGGTGTGGGCAGAGTATTAACAACATCCTTTGCTCCATGTCTATTGCTGCCATGATCTTCAGCACACTTAGTCCCTTTTTAGATCTCAAAATAGCTGCTTCCACTTGATCCCTGAATGACAGACATTTGTTAAAAAACCTCCTAATATTATACATTGCTTCTCTTTGGTATCTCTCATTATTAATTTTCTATAGAGGGAGAAGCGATGTGGTGACAAACCACATCCTTTTCCTCCCCCCTGCCTAATTTGTTCATAATGTCCTTCTTTACCCCCATTTTAATTGCTGCTACTTAGTTCCAGTATATATTTATTGTGTTTTAATTATTCTGAGATCTTTCCCATCAATGTTAATATCTTCCACCATTTTAATCAGTTCGTCATGTTTTACGTTATCATATGCCTTAGTATAATCTATGCAGCACAAATATATGTCTTCTGTGTCTCTACTGGTCTGTCCAATAGTGTCCGTAATGTATACATTACATTGTTTGTACCCTTTCCTTCCACAAATCCACCCTGTTCTTCACCAATTTTAATGTTTATGTTCTTTCCTGTTCTTCTGTTTATAATTCTGAGTATAAGCTCGGTGACATGGTTGATGAGGTTAATTGTACTAAAATGTTCTCATTCAATTGCTCCTGGTCTCTTCAATATATCTATAAATACATATCTCAGCATATCGCTTAGTAGATATCCACTGCTGTAAATATCATTTATCATTTATGTTAATATATCTATTTCACATTATCCCATTACTTCTAATTCTTCTATTGTGATTCCATCTGACCCAGCTGATATTCTTTTCTTCTTATGTTTGATAGCGTCAGCGACTTCTTATAGATTATTTGGACCTTCTGGGTTTTTTCTTTTGTTAATTCTGCCCTTTCTCCGTCAAATAATTATCTTATATACTAACTCCTCCTCTTCATTATAGTATATTAATCCCATAAAATATTTCCTGTTTTTAATTTTAAACACACTGGATTCATTCTTATTTTTTTTTCCTATGAGCTCACTGATTTTTCTGTGCAAATTTTTTTAAATCTTTAAATGGATTAAATTTAATTTTCTTGCACTGCTCGTTTACTCAATTTTCTTCACCCTTCACACAATAATTTTTGTTTAAATTTCTTTATTTATCTCGTTATATTCTTGTTTATAATTTTTACTCTGTTGTCTTTAGACCATCACCTTTAAGATTTCTTCAGTCATCCATGTTTTCTTAGGGTTTTGGCTTCTCTCCAGTTATATATATATATATATATATATATATATATATATATATATATATATATATATATATATATATATATATATATATATATATATATATATATATATATATATATATATATATATACATATATAGTTGGCGTAGACATGGGGCGCCACACGATGCCTCTAACGGTGGGAGACAACTACATGTGTCACTGATCAGCTACCGCCCGCCTCAAGCTGGGCAGCCCCCAGCCAATTGGGTGCTGATCCGCCACAGTCTGCCTGCTTCAATGGGTGCTTGTGGCTAGGACAAAATCTGAATCACAGGCTGTAAAACCAATGCACCAGGTACTAATAAAAAGAATAATAGAAACCTCAAGCAACGGCTTGCAACCTGGAACGTAAGAACCATATCTCCAGGATTTTCCACTGACTTGACATATATTGACGATGTGAGAACAACGGCTGTGATTGATGCTAAACTCAACATTAACATTGATATTGCTGGCCTGCAGGAGACTCGCCTCGCTGAGGAAGGGTCACTCAGGGAAAACAATTACACCTTTTTTTGGAAGAGTAGAGGGCAGGCAGAAACAAGGCAATATGGTATGGGCTTTGCAGTGAAGAATTCGCTACTGGGAATGATTGATATCCCAGCTGGAGGTAATGAAAGATTATTATCCCTGCGCTTAGCAACCTCTTGTGGATTTGCCAACATTCTCACTGCATATGCACCGACACTCGTTTCCTCTGATGATGTGAAGGATACATTCTATGAGCAGCTAGACTCTGTGATCAAAGCAGTTCCAAAATCCGACTACATTTATATGCTCGGTGATTTCAATGCTCTTGTGGGCAAGGACTCGAGTTCATGGCTAGTGTGCCTTGGAAAATACAACATCGGTCACATGAATGATAATGGGCAAAGTCTGCTGGAGCATTGCACTAGAAATGACCTATGTATTACAAACTCCTTTTTTAAAACAAAAGAGTTGCATAAGGTCACATGGAAACATCCAAGATCCGGTCATTGGCATCAGCTGGACTTCATTATCACACGGAGACAACATCTGAACCATACATCATTAACTCGAAGTTACCACAGTGCTGACTGTGATACAGATCATTCTTTGGCTGTTGCAAGGGTTAGACTGAGACCAAAGAGAATCTACACAGTTAAACACAAATCTGGCCCCAGGATTAATATTATCAACACTCACGACCCTGGAAAGTGCTTTGAATTTCAACAGCAACTTGAAGACGCTTTCACTGATACATCAGAAAATTGTATAGTAAATAATAAATGCAGTAAACTTAAGGAAACTATTTATTAAACAGCGGTAGGGGTTTACGGCACTGTGGATCATAAGAGTCAGGACTGGTTTGCGGCAAACAGCCAGATACTGCAGCCCTTGATTGATAAAAAGAAGATAGCTTTCTTAAGAAACAAGGAAAGACCAACGCATAACACTCTGAGTGAGCTGAAGCAAGCAAGGAAGGATGTGCAAAAGGCTGCCAGGCCGTGAGCGAATGATTATTGGATCAAGTTATGTGAGTCCATCCAAATCGCAAGTGATAAAGGAAACATCAGAAGCATGTATGAAGGGATAAAGAAAGCCTGTGGTCCAATGATCAAAAGAAGTGCACCGCTGAAAACCTTGACTGGAGAAATCATCACTGATAAGAAACAGCAGATGGATAGATGGGTCGAGCACTATTTAGAGCTTTACACAAATGAGACCAAGCTAGCGGATGATGCCCTCAACGCCATAGAGGCCCTTTCAACTCTTGACCACCTGGACACACTTCACACTATAACAGAAGTTAAGTGTGCTATAAATGAAATTGCATCTGGCAATGCTCCAGGTAAGGATGGGATTCCAATAGAGGTAATCAGGAGTGGGCAAGACACACTCACTTTACAGATCTACCAGCTAATAGAGCTATGTTGGCGAGAAGGAAAAGACCCACAGGATTTCAAAGGGATTCAAAAGGATCATAACGCTGTACAAGAACAAGGGAGATCGGAGCGACTGTAACAACTATAGGGGTATCTCACTTCTGTGTATTGTTGGGAAAGTATTTGCCAGAATTGTTCTGCGCAGACTTCAAGTCCTGGGAGATCAAGTCTACCCCAAATCACAGTGCGGCTTCCGTCAGAACCGGTCTACCATTGATATGATATTCTCATTGCGACAGATGCAAGACAAATGCCGGGACCAAAATCAGCCACAGTTTATTGCCTTCATTGACCTCACAAAGGCTTTCAATTTGGTCAGTCGTGAGGTTCTGTTCAAAGCACTAAAGAAGATTGGCTGCCCACCAACTCTTCTGTCCATTGTGGAATCGTTCCACACAGGCATGAAGGGTATAATCAAGTTTGATGGCTCAACTTCAGAAGAGTTTAAAATCAAGAGTGGAGTTAAGCAAGGTTGTGTACTATTCCCCACGCTCTTTGGGATATACTTTTCACATCTACTGAAATATGCCTTTCGTGATCAGGATGACGGTATATACATTCACTCACGCTCAGATGGTGGCCTCTATAATGCTCAGAGATTGAAGGCCAAGACCAAAATTAGGAGGGTACTAATCAGAGATTTGCTTTTTGCGGATGATGCTGCGATTACGACCCACTCTGAGGAAGAATTACAACATCTACTATCTGCATTCTCCAATGCTTGTTCTGAATTTGGTTTAACAATTAACAAAAAGAAGACACAGATTATGTCACAAGGTGCACATGGTGTACCATCAATCTTTATTGACGACGCCGAACTGGAGATAGTAGACCATTTTACATATCTAGGAACAGAGGTAAATAGCAAATTATCCCTCGATCAGGAAATCAACATCAGGATTGGCAAGGCAGCAACAACAATGAACATGTTAGCAAAAAGAGTCTGGGAGAACAGGAAGCTTACTGCCAAAACAAAAGTCCTCGTCTACCAAGCCTGTGTCCTTAGTACTCTTCTTTATGGCAGTGAAACCTGGACAACTTACTCACGCCAAGAGAAACGTTTAAACAGCTTTCATATGCGGTGTCTGCGAAGAATACTTGGTATTAAGTGGCAAGACAAAATCACAAATACTGAAGTATTGGAAAGATCAGGTTGTGTGACGGTGTATTCCATGCTCAGTCTTCGTAGACTTAGATGGATAGGACATGTTAGGAGGATGGATGATGGTAGAATACCAAAGGACATCTTTTTTGGTGAATTACAGACGGGTAGGAGATCTCAGGGTCGGCCTCTACTACGATACAAAGATGTGTGTAAGCGGGACATGATTGATACAGGCATTGATAATGCACACTTGGGAGCAAGTCGCCGCTGAACGTGTTGCATGGAGGGCAACTATCAGAAATGGAATAAAGACAAAGGAGAAAATGATTGCAGATAAAGCACACACAGAGCGTGAGAGACGTAAGATGGTGCAAAATGGTGGAAATGACCATGTTTTCACATGCATCTACTGTGGGCAAACATTTGCAGCAAGAATTGGCCTTACCAGCCACACTCGCCACCGCCATGGATCGTAGTTATTAAGCCTTTTTGAAGCACAATGTACCAAACTATCGTCTGTCAAGACGGAAAGGTGCCAATGATATATATATATATATATATATATATATATATATATATATATATATATATATATATATATATATATATATATATATATATATATATATATATATATATATATATATATATGCCGGCTTCCAGGCCTAGAGGTTTGCGACTTTTCTCCGTAATCTCGTACACTCTCGTAAGTAACTTGACGACGGTGAGAATCGAGCAGTGGTTCGAATCGCGTCGGTAACTTACGCGGTATGTGAGCCGGCCACTCAGAAAGCAATGGCAAACTACTGAGAGTAATCTTGCCAAGAAATCAACAATCAGCTGAAAGATGCTGATGTTGACAGCGATGTCCTGTAAAGGATATGCAAACACATATATATATATATATATATATATATATATATATATATATATATATATATATATATATATATATATATATATATATATATATATATATATCCATCCATCATCCATCATGTGCCATGTCGGTAAGCGTGGGCGGTCATGTTCTGCCATCTCACTCGATCACCAGAGTCGTGGATCAGCTCCGTGTCTCTGTCTCGACCATGCCACAAGGCCAAGCCATCCAGGTACTTATATATATATATATATATATATATATATATATATATATATATATATATATATATATATATATATATATATATATATATATTTCAATTCCAATTCCAATTTTCAAAGCCAAAATTCCAAATTCGGCCTCGTTAAACCTACCTCTTCAACTGTGATTATATTATTGTTGAGGTACGTGGTGTTTTTTTTTTTTTTGGGGGGGGAGGGGGGGGGAGTGTTATTCACTCTAAATCTTGTCTATTGCGCTCTTACGAGTGAGTCCTATCTCGGACTGGTTATGTTAATTTGTGTCTTTGACGACAGATGGGGGGGGGGGGGGGGTTGTGGCTGTCCTTTGTGCCCGTCTCCTGGTGGTTTCTTTTGTTAGTGGCTCTTCTGGTTGTATAAGGACTTTTTATTTGGTTATTTTGGCCTCCTTTTTGTGTAAAGCCTGTAGCAGCTTTTCGATGTTTTCATTTTTTCCCTTGTGCCTTTGTTATCTTTCGAGTCTGAGTTAGTGTTGTCCTTTCGATTTCTTCCTCTGTTGTCAGCCATGGGACGATCTCTCCGTCATCTATCTAGTATGCCCATGGGTGTACGTCATCCGTGTTTAAGTCTGGGCATTCTTTATAGGTACGGATAGGGCATTGGTTTTCCCTTGTGTTTCTTGTACTTCTTTGCTTTTTATTCCATGCGCCTTCTGTATTCCTTGCACCTGAGTTCATGATCCCTGTTCATCTCTGCGATTTCTTCATCGGTAAATATTGGCGGTATAGGGGCGTCCTCTCTGCCGTCGTCAGGGTGCTCATCTCGGTTTTTCTTCGGATGTCTGGCGGGATATTGGCTTCCTTTGACTGTTTCCCGCGTCGTGGTTGGGCTGCTGGCTTTCGCTTGCGATTTCAGGCTCGGTCTCTTGGTTTTCATCTTGCGGTTTCTCTGTAATTTCTTGTACGGCTTCTGTTGGTTTGTTTTGGAGAAGTTCCATTTCAGCTTTATGTAGTTCTCTCTCCGCTTTAATGGTGCGTAGTATTTCTTCGTTTTCCTTCTTCATCTCGGCCATGCGCTCCATCTCTTGTTTGATGTTGTGCTGGAACTCTTGCATGTCGGCCAGCAGCTTCTCATTGTCGCTGGTTGGTGCTGGTGTCTGTAGTGCCTTGACTTGCTTCTTCAGATCGTCTATTTGGTGCTGCAGTTGATCTCTTTCAGCTTGTGATACACCCGTGGCTGTCTCGCACCTCCGCATTGCTTCGTGGTATGGTGTCTTTGAGTTGATGACGAGCTTTAATACGTCTCTGTGTCGTTGTAGATACGGACGGCCTAGGTATCTTGATCCATGCTTGCCCAGCCAATTGGCGCACTTTCTTTTGTTGGCGGGTGCTTGGCCAGCGGACACTTCTTGAAGGCGTGGTGATCGGCGCAGTACCGGCAGATTTCCGTCTTACTGCGACATGCTGCTCTGCTGTGGCCGGTCCTCTGACATTTTGAACATTGATTGATTCTTGGGATGAATCTCTCTGGCTGTTGTATTGTCTTGTTGATTGATACTGTGGTCGGCATCTCGCTGCTGTCTGCCGTCACCGCCACCAGCTTGGTAGGGATCTTTGAGTACGTCAGGATCCGCTCCGCCTTCAAGATTCGGATGTTGTTATTCTCTAATATATATATATATATATATATATATATATATATATATATATATATATATATATATATATATATATATATATATATATATATATATATATATATATTGATTACACCAAGGCATTTGATAAATGAAACATGATGAACTGATTAAAATGTTGCAAGATATCAACATTGATGGGAAAGATTGAAGAATAGTAAAGAATATTTACTGGAACCAAGTAGCAGCAATTAAAATGGGAAACAAAGACGGCAGTTACGTACAGATAAAGCTAGGAGTACGACATGAGTGTATCTTGTCACCAGATTTCTTCTCCCTATACAGAGAAGTAATAATTAGAGAGATCAAAGAGACGCCAGGAATACTAATTGCAGGTTATAATATAAATATATACGCTATGCAGATGACACAGTATTGGTGGCTGATAATTCAAAAGACCTACAATAGTTAGACATTGTGATAACAGAGAGCGCAAAGCAAGGACTCTTTTTGAATATCACGAAAATAAAAGCAATGGTGATGTCAAAGAAAATGGTGACACCAAAATGTGAAAAAGAAATTGAAGAAAAAATTCTTAACCAAGTGGATAATTTTAAATACTTAGGGGAATGTATAACATCAGATGGAAGATGCAAAACAGAGTTTAAGAGCAGAATTGGGCAAGCAAAAGCCCCATTACAGAAAATGAAGAGTATCGTATGCAATATGTCATTATCACTGAATATAAGATATAAGAATAGGAGTTCTGAAATGCTATAAAGAACCAGTTTTTCTGTATGGCACTGAATCTTCGTATGCAAATGAACAAAATAGAAGAAATTAGAGATGTGGTTACTAAGACGAATGTTGCGAATTTCTTTGACTGCCAGAGTAATTAACAACGACTGCATGAAATAGGCTAATGAATCTAAGAACATTATATACAACATATATATTGGTCATGTGATGAGAAGATAGGCATGGGAGAACATCGTGACTAACTGGAAAGATCGAGGGGAAGATAGATAGAGGAAGACCAAGAGAAATGATGCTGGATGGATTGTGACGGTGGCATGCAGGAATATCAACGGTAGAGGTGATCCAGAAAACGAAAGACCGAGATCTTTGGTGAGTCATGAAGTCTTTCCGTATTTTACCATTATCCATCCTCCTAACGTGTCCTGATTATCTAAGTCTACGAAAACTAAGCATGGAACGCACCGTTAACCAACCTGATCTTTCCGATACTTCAGTATTTGTGATTTTGTATTGCCCCTTAATACCAAGTATTCTTCGCAGACATTTAAACGTTTCTCTTGGTATGAGGAAGTAGACCAGCTTTCACTGTCATAAAGAAGAGTACTAAGGACACAGGCTTGGTAGACGAGGACTTTTGTTTTGGCAGTAAGCTTTCTGTTATCCCAGACTCTTTATTGTTAACATGTTCATTGTTGTTGATGCCTTACTAATACTAATATTGATTTCCTGATATAGGGATAATTTGCTATTTTCCACTGATCCTAGATATGCAAAATAGTCTACAATCTCCAGTTATCCCCTCAACACTCTTTTTCTCGTTTCAATTGACATCTTCTTATTGGTCAGAATGTTTTCATCTTGCTAAAGGCTACTTTCGCCATGGCGATTCTTGTTCTAATCTCTTCAAGGCATCTCCCATCAGATGTTATAACTGTTCCAAGATAATTGTACCGATTCACTTGTTGAAGAATATTTCCATTTACTTGTATATTACATTGTGGCACTTCTTCCTTCCTACTGACGACCATAACCTGAGTCTTTTTACAATTTAATTCTAACCCCAGTTGCTCACTGTGTACAACAACCGCATCTACTAATTGTTGCAGGTCCTGCTCATTGTCTGCAATTACTACTGTATCATCTGCATATCTAATGTTATTGATATTTCGTCCTCCAATGCTGATTCCATTATATCCTCTACATTTCTGACAATATTTCCATCACACATCCCTGCCTAACACCTCTCTTAATTGGCTGATACTGTCCCACTTCATTATCAATCCTTATTGCAGCTTGTTGTTTCCAATATATGTTTTTTATAAGTCTAATGTCGTTCCCATCAATTTGTAGATCTGCAAGCATATCCACCATGCTGACATGTCTAACGCTATCAAAAGCCTTTGTATAGTTAAGAAAGACAAGATGTTTATCCTTGTTTACTTCTAAAGCTCGTTCAATAACTGTTCGCAGCATATACACAGCATTTACTGTACCCTTTCCTTCTACAAACCCGCATTGTTCTTCCCCTATTTCAGGTTGTATCTTCTTCCTCATTCTTTGCATGATAATTCTTAGCAAAATCATTGTGATGTGACTCATTATACTAATTGTTCTATGTTGATCACATTCCAAGTTTCCTGATTTCTTTGGGATTGCAATAAATATAGAGTTACATAATTCAGGAGATATATCTCCAGTATCATATAATGTGTTCAGCAGTCTGGTGACTTGATCTAGTCCAAATTCTTCTAAAGCTTTAATCATTTCTGTTGTGATGTTATCTGCACCGGGGGCCTTGCCAGCTTTCATATGCTTAAGAACATTTCGAACCTCCATCTCCAAGATTGGCGGTCCTTCATTATTACATCTAATATCACACTGTTCGTCTCTGTTATCATCATAAAGGTGTTTAACATAATCTGTCCATACCTGTAGAATCTGGTCTTTTTCTATTATGATTTTGCTATCTTCAGTTTTTAGACACCCTGTTTATGTACTTGTTCTTTTATGAGTAAGTTCCTGAATTCTTTTGTGCACTAATTTGGTATTTTGACTGTTGTGTTGGCTTTCAATTTCTAAGCACTTTTCCTCAAGCCATGCTTCTTTTGCCTCCTTACATAATGTTCTGACTTGTCTGTGAATTTCTTCATATTTGACATAATTATTTATGCTGAGTCTTCTTGTTTCCATGAGGTGTAAAATTTCTTCAGTCATCCATTTCTTACGACCCACCTTCTTTAATTTTGGAATAGTTGTTTCTGCAGCCACATTGATTGAATTCTTCAACGTTTCCCATTGATCATCCACATCCTGGAATAGGATAGTTTGTAATACATAAGTCATTTCTGGTGCAATGCAACAGCAGCCTTTGTAAATTTTCATTCATGCGACCGATGTTGTATTTTCCAAGGCACACTGGCAATGAACTCGAGTCCTTTCCTACACGAGCATTGAAATCACCGAGCATATATATGTAGTCTGATTTTGGAACTGCCTTGATCACATAGTCTAACTTCTCATAGAACAAATCCTTCACATTATCAGAGGAAGCGAGTGTCAGTGTATATGTAGTGATAATAGTGGCAAAATCACAAGAGGTTGACAAGCGCAGGGATAATAGTCTTTCATTGTTCCTTCACCATGTTGCCTTATTTTCTGTCTGCCCTCCACACTCCCAGAAAAAGGTGTAACCCTTTTCTCTGAGTGATTCTTCTTCAGAGAGTCGAGACTCCTCCAGGCCAGCAGTATCAATGTTAAAACGACTGAGTTCGGCATCAATCACAGCCGTGTTTATCACAACGTCAAGATTCGTCAATCAATCAATCATGTGCCATGCCGGAAAGCGTGGGCGGTCATGACTCGCCATTTCACTCGATCACAAGAGTCGCGGGTCAGCTCATTGTTCCTCTCTCGTCCATGCCATGTGGTCAAGCCATCCAGGTATTTTTCTCTCGGTCTTCCTCTTGGTCTGTTCCCCTCGGTCTTACCAGTTGTCACTAAGTTCTCCAATCCATTTCTTCTCATAACATGTCCAAAAAATGTTGACTGTCTTCGTCTAATTTCCCTAATCAATTTACGATTTTCATTTGTCTCCTGTAGTACTTGGTCATTGGTTTTTCTATCTGTCCATGGTACTCTGTGCATTTTTCTCAGACACATTTCTGCAGCTATCAGATGTTTTTCAGCTTGACTGCACATTGTCCAAGTTTCACATCCATACAAAAGAACAGGCTCTATGTATCCCCTCAACACTCTTTTTCTCGTTTCAATTGACATCTTTTTATTGGTCAAAATGTTTTTCATCTTGCTAAAGGCTACTTTCGCCATGGCGATTCTTGTTCTAATTTCGTCAAGGCATCTCCCATCAGATGTTATTACTGTTCCGAGATAATTGTACCGATTCACTTGTTGAAGAATATTCCCATTTACTTGTATATTACATTGTGGTACTGCATTCTTCTTAGTGACGACCATAACCTGTGTCTTCTTACAATTTAATTCCAACCCCAGCTGCTCACCGTGTACAACAACCGCATCTACTAATTGTTGCAGGTCCTGTGCATGGTCTGCAATAAATACTGTATCATCTGCATATCTAATTTTATTGATGTTTCGTCCTGCAATGCTGATTCCATTTATATCTTCTACATTCCTGAAAATGTTTTCACTGTATAAGGAAAAAAAGGTCTGGAGACATTACACATCCCTGCCCAATTCCTCTCTTAATAGGATTTTATTGTCCCACTTCATTATCAATCCTTATGGCAGCTTGTTGTTTCCAATATATGTTTTTATAAGTCTAATGTCTTTCCCATCAATTTGTAGATCTGCAATGATATCTACCATGTTGACATGTCTAACTCTATCAAAAGCCCTTGTGTAGTCAATAAAACAAAGGTGTATATCCTTGTTTACTTCTATAGCACGTTCAATAACTGTTCGTAGCATATACACAGCATTTACTTGCCAGCTTTCATATGCTTAAGAACATTTCGAACCTCCATCTTCAAAATTGGCGGCCCTTCATTATTAAATCTAATATTATACTGTTCCTCTCTGTTATCATTATACAGGTTTTTCACATGATATGTCCATACATGTAGAATCTGATCTTTTTCTATTCTGATTTTGCAATCTTTAGTTTTTAGACAGCCTGTTGGTGTAATTGTTCTTTTCTTCAATTCAGTGGAAAATCCTGGACACATCGTTATTACGTTCCAGGTTGCAAACCGTAGCTTGAGGTGTTTATTTTTCTTTTTATTAGTACCTGGTGCATTGGTTTTACAGCCTGCTATTCAGATTTTGTCCTAGTCCCAAGCACCCATTGAAGCAGGGAAGTTGTGGCGGATTGGCACTCAATTGGCCGGTGCCTGCCCAGCTTGAGAAGGGCGGTAGGTGATCAGTGACACATTGTCAGATGTATGGCAGTTGTTTGGATAGCTCCAAAGAGATAAAGTATACTAAGTTCCCCTTTCTCATTGCGATCCTGCCCGTTATAATTAATTTAGCTTTACTGGCTCAGTGGTTTGATACCATTAAATAGATTTTCGGAGAACCAAGGAATACCTCAAGGAAAATACATAAGTTTTTACTGAGTATCCAAAATGTCATTTTGGTGGTTCCTTGCCTCTCCTCTACCAACTAAATAATTACTAATCTAGGGTGTTTATTAAATCAATTTCACTACGACAAGAAAAACACTCAATAAATGACATGACCTCATTTTTATGATTTAATAAACATAAACTTGATTGTACAGGTTTTTTTTACAGAGGTAATGACTATAACTAAAGAAGAACAAACAGCAACAATTCACCTAAACGAACATCCCTTGAAACAAGTAAAGAGCTTCAAGTACCTAGGAAGTATAATATCATCAAATGGCAGATCAGAAGACGAGATCGAAAATAGGTGCAATAAGGCAAATCAACTCATTGGACAAATGGCACCAATACTAAAGAACAAACATGTATCAATAACTACTAAGAAAGCACTTTACAACACAATCTTCCTACCAACTCTCTGCTACCAATGCCAAACCTGGACAATGACAGAAAAAGAGAAAAGAAAAATCACAACAACAGAAATGAGGTTTCTGAGAAGAATACTCAACGTATCAAGAAGAGATAAGATCAGAAATGAAGAAATCAGGACTAAAGTAGGGGTTAAAGCTGCTCTAGATTTTATTAGAAAGCAGCAAGTCAAATGGTTTGGCCATGCAAGTAGGCTACCAGTCAACAGCATGCCACAACAAGCAATGATGTACAGACCAGATGGAAACAGAGGAAGAGGCCGACCACGTAAACGTTGGACTGAGGGAATAACAGAATCAATGGGAATGTCGATATACGAAGCCCATAACCGGGCACTCTCACGAAGTTTATACTTCACCTCGACACCGCAAGGTACAAGAGGAACATGATGAGATGAGATGAGAGAAACTTGATTGTTGATTATTGCATTAAAAAAAAATTCAATTTCATGTAATAATGACATATACATCTATTTATAACTATACATCAATTGATGTGCCAATTATAAGGTTTATATCCCCAGCTATAGTCTTTCAATTACATGTACTGTTAATCTTCTACTGGTATGTGTGGGTAATCTGAAAACAAAAAGAACTGTTTACACTCTGGTTTCTCCACTCCCAGGTTTGTCGGTCCCCGGTGGCAATCAGTCAATGACTATATGTTATGTTATGTCTCGCGTTGATCTGTTCCAGGTCTGATCAGAATAGTGGCTCTGTTTCTCCCGTTTTAGGTTCAAGAATCTAACATCTATGTTACCTGTCCTTGATGGGTAGACGACAATATTGCAGGTGAAAAGCTTTCTGCACTACTCTATCAAGGGAATCACTCAACAAGGTGCTCACTCAACAAGGTGCTACATTCACAAAGTCAGGTCTGGATCTAAATGGTTATAGTCACTACCTGCAATTTCAGCAGCAATCATAAATCTAATGATATCACCAATATGAACATTAGAAATGAAATGCTGGAAACTCCTAAGAACAGATCAAGTGAAATCAATAAAAAGAATCTTGTTCCTAGAGAAATATAAACATAGGAGGAAGATAGTCTTCGTGTTCTTAATTAGTTATCACCAACATAATTGTTTGCTCTCGATCCAATCTTCCATTATCAGATGTTCAAGGTTTAGATTAGCAAACGTGCAGTTTCATCTTCACCTATGCCTGTCATGAGGGTCTCCAGGTTAAGTACTACCTTGATTTATTTAGAATTTTGACAACTATGTGTACCATCCTCTTCTGTACCTAGTTATTTTCTCTCCATCTTCTTCCATTAAAGAAAAAAGGATCTCATACATTAAGGTTTTTTTAAAATCATTCTCCGTTGCAATGAGTATTTGCTTATAAACAATATAAGTACATCATGGTATCCATTCTGGTACAGTATTCAGGTGAATTATTTTCTAATCAAAAGTTTCAAGGCGAGTATATTCCCTCCTATACACCGTGCCTGTACTACGCTTTTACCTTATTTATCATCAATACCATCATTGTTACTGCAATCTTCATCATCATTCTCATCATTATCATTATACAATTATCATCATCATCATTATCATTACAATCACCATCTTCATTGCAATCATCATCATTGTTATTACAATCATCATCCTCATTATCAATACAATCAACAGTACACTAAACCATATGTTGTAATAGGAGTGACATGAAATACACAGTGGGGTCTTGCTTTATACACAAAACCAGATGCTTGTAGTATGCGTGATATGTAATATGGATTGTGTCGTGCTTAGGGCACCAAACCAGATGATGGTTATATGAGTGATATTTAATACAAACTGGTGTCATGCGTCGGAGTGCACTAAATTATTAATTAGTGTATGGGTTACGCTGAACACGTTCTCTTGGGATAGACAGTACATTACACATCAAAGTTGTCTTCTATCACGAGATTGACTGTTAGCTTATACTCCTTCTTAGCATATCACTTCATTCACTCATTCACCTCATTCATCAGATATAATATTCATATGTGCATGGATGATCATTTCACTCATTCATCAGACATAATATTCATATGTGCATGGATGATCATTCCACTCATTCATCAGACACAATAATGTCTGTGTGGATGACAATCAAACATATGTACGTGCTTTACACATGATAAATTCACAGATTCAACACCAATGACAATTCAATGGAATCTCACTCATTCTCCTCTTTCCTCAGACATGATATTTATATGGGCATGGATGATGAGTAAGCATACTGATGTGCTTTTACAAATGATACATTCACATTTGTTTATCAATAAAGAAATCACACATGACTCACCACAGATATGGTCTCAGCAATGACATAGATTTATGTGATTACTACGCTTATTTATGAGATTCACCAAGGATGATTCCTCATGTTTAGCCATTATCAAATTACACATGGATCATCACATGCTCTCATCAAATAATATAATTAGGTGATATACTCAATCCACATTCATTCATCATGAATCATAACCACACTTGCATGGCGGTTGATTAAGCATTATTATGTGGCACAAATATTAATTCCACATGTTTAACAACAATGAAAGTACATTTGACTCACCACATGGGTGCTTTAACCCATCACACAAAATTATGATGCTCTAGAAATCTATTTTCTCTCTTGTGCTCATGGGAAAAAAGCTATGTGACTTCTCATGGCTCATGTAATAGAAATCTACTTGACTATTACACATCACACTAATTTGTCTTACCATTGTTTGCACATTTAAAATAGTTTTCTTCTTAGTAAACTAAGTATTCTTAGCTTCCTAAATCTTAAGTTACTCACCAACTTCTAAATCACTGCTGATTGAGTTTAACTACTTAAGAAATAAAATGTACAACCTAAGACTAATGCTTACACATTAAATAAGTTGTTTCACTGGGAGAAAAATAAAACTCACTGTGGTTTTTCCTAATGTATAGTTTATATATAGACTATGATAACTGAATATAATATTTAGTTTCTACTAAATTTATTCCTTAAGAACTGACCACATGTGTCGTATTTATCTTCGCTATTCCCAGTTCGAGATTTTGGTTGAATCGCAGACAATGAGACATTGTAAATTTTGGATTATAGAAGAAGGGAACAAATCAGTACTGTTGCGGTGCTAATGTTAAATGTTATTACGAGGAATATTCACAGCGATGTTGCCGGCTTGTGATAATATACCACAGACATGTAGGTATCTCGCACCGTCAGAGGCTACCCGTGGCATCCGTTCTCAACGCCAATTAGACAAAGACTTATGACCCGTAAATTTTACCTCTCGCTTTGATTCCGAGACCGGTTAAGACCAGCGACTGAGTTATTGCCTCTCCATAGCACAAAGTATGGGCTAAAATATAAAGTCCATGTGTTACCCACGCAACATGATCCCTCTCTCGGCCTGCCTAGTTCACTCGAGAGGAAAGGTAACACCAACATATCTGGAACAAGACAAGCTGCAGAAGTTGCCGGATCAGCAAAGCATTGCTCTAACTTTCCGCCTGTTGGAGCTTCGATCTTAGAGCACCTGCCAACCGAAGCTTAGGGTCTGGTCTCCCCTGCCATGACATTTTGTCTTTAAGTTGCATTTCCTCACACCAGGATAAACATCGTACTTTCCCTATTGCGCTCTTCCGCCCGAAGCCGTTGGCACATTGTAGGGTGTCGGGATTGGTAAACGCCACCCAACATTCGGTGCTACAGAAAGCAGTTAGGTGTGTGATATATATATATATATATATATATATATATATATATATATATATATATATATATATATATATATATGTGTGTGTGTGTGTGTGTGTGTGTTTGTGTGTGTGTGTGCCAACTGGCCTCTAGATCAAGTCTGACTTGTGATCTCTAACTGTATGTTTCCGTTAATGGGTTGACGCTCTTTCGTGCAGTGATTCACACATTTGATCACTTGTATTCCTCTGTTTCTGTGTCCACAGATCTTTCAAGTTATCACATTCTGTTATACTTTAGGTTTTCTCATCAGGTGGCGACAAATGATGAACCCCACTTTCCGTTACTTCTAGCGTCCGGCCAGAGAACAACCCTTGGGAGGAACAGAGCCAGTGACAACTGTAGCTGCTAAACCCACCAAACAACCCTTGGGAGTGACAGAGCCAGTGACAAATGCAGCTTCTAAAGCCACCCAGCCACTCTTTAGAGAGACAGAGCCAGTAGAAAACATTAGCTGCTCAGCCCACACAACCATCCCAGGGAGTGATAGATCCAGTAACAGCTGCAGCTGCTAAACTCAACCAACCACGATCACGTCTACAGTAGCTTAGTAGCCAGACGCTCACCTGCCTATCTTGCGCACATAGGTTCGATCCGCACAGATTCGATTTCAGTTGTTTTCAAACATTACTTGGGCTCTCAGATCCACACAGACTAAAATTGTTTCTTGAGAATGTCTTGGGAAGTACAGGCTGCCGGTGCATACAGATTACAACACCTACCGAGCGCCGGTTGGTCTATGAAAGTGCGACCTTAGCACAATATGCCTAGCTCGCATGTAGGCGTATACAGGGGAATTTAATTATGTTGTACCCCCCCCCCCCACCCCCTAAAGTATAAGCAAAACAAACTTCATGCTCCGCCCAACACAATAGACCTATACAGAGGTTTAATCAACTGAAGACATGCTAATCTGATTCATGTAATTTTGGGACTTTTCAAATGCTAACTAATCGTTTGATGCGGAGTGTTCTACATGCTCAGACCAGAGAAAACTGTACTGTCCTGCGCCTGCTGATTTTGGAAACAATTTCTATGGAGATGTCTTCAAGCTCAACTTATCTGCCTGCAGTTTTGGACTTAATCACATTGATCTTTGAAGCTGTATAAGAAGAAAATGAATTTTGAAAAGTTATATACCAGCCGATCTAGTGCGCAGAGAAGGAGAGTTGATAACACGGCGTTACGCTTCGCATCATTTCATAAGTGTGTTTGCACAAATAGCTAAACTATATGTATGTATATTTGTGTATTTGTTTATTTAAGAACATTTATGACACACGTAGATTGCACGATTGATTGCCTGGATATGTGGCTACATCTCGTCACGTATATTATGTACAATTCACAGAAATAAAGCATCATGAATTCTATATTATGTACCTGACGAGATGCAGCGACATATGCCCGGAAATCAGTGGTACAATCTATTGTCTGTCCTCTTCATTGTTCAAATAAGTTTTATAAATAAGTTTTTTATTTGCCTATTATATTTGTTGCAGTTAACAAGAATAATAACAGACATACGGAGCTATCTATATGGTGCTGACTATTTATAGGTAATTGAGTAGAATTAAGTATACACAGCTTAACACTACATGTGTTAACAAATGAAACATTACTAAATTTTCCATTTAGTATTTAAACCCAAGTTAACAGAGCGATCAACGATACCAGAAGCTGCGACATCTCATGACTAAGACATCTATTACTCAGAACGTTAACATTCTCTTGTATGCTTTCTTTGGTAAATAAAACCGTTCTTGTCAATATCACCGATCTTCAATAAACACACTGACATTATTCAAATATCTTGTCTTTTATCATGTCTGAACACGTGAATTCCTTTGTTTTGTTGGTTTAATTAAATGTTTTAAAACAAATGATGTAAACATTACAGTTTATTTTTTCATTTTCTCTGCTGTTATGTGTTTAATTAAATAAATCGAAAGTAACTATTAGGCTGTTTTAACGCGGATGCGTTGCGTGTTTGTGTAAGAGAATGAATACTGTTAAATGATATTACAATTTAATAATATTCCTCATCGTAAGTGTAGGTATTGTTCCACTTCTTCTGTTGACCTATTGCTTTTGCTATGGAACGTCGCAGAGAGAAGGCGAATATAATATTGTGTTTCTATTGTCTTGCTGTTTGTACTAAAGTTGCATGTGATGTCTTCAATTTATGTTGTACTGTATCAAGCCAATGCTTCCTGGGTCGTCCTCTCGCCTTGTATCCCGATGTTCTCACGTAGAACGAGTTAGGTGCTTGTTGATATTGTTCCATTCTAACTAAAAATCTGATCTTCTATAACGTCATTAATAGGCGATATCCATACACTTGCTATTAGTTTATAATTTGTTTTTTTTCTCCCTCGTCTTGTTTTTCCAGCTGCATTTCTTATGCAATTCATTTCAAATTATAAATCCTATCGTTTCAACGACTATCCATGTCTGGCATAATTAAGACACCATTAGAACGAATAAAGCGCCTATCTGCATCTTTGTTTGAATGTATATTGATATTTGGAAGTTTTAGGAGCAGTGCTATTTGTAGTTGATAATATTTGCCTTCTGCATTCTCGTTTCTGTTTCTACAGTCAGTCTTACCTCCAGCGCAGGTATGTCCAGTTTCAAACTACTCACAAACTAGAGTGAATAATGATGTTCATTTCTGGTTTGTGGAACTCGTTCTTGGTGCCTAGATATCATCATCTCAAATCAATAGGCACACACAATAACATTGAAAATGATTTGTCACAATCTTTGGTCACATTTGTTTTCACTTGATATCTACGGCTGACACACTTCTTCTTCTAATTCACCATCATTACCTGGAGAAATGTTTGATAGGTAGCGACCAGCGGATATGGTCGACAGTCAGTATTCCGAGGAAAGGCCAGACGGACACATTATCAGATTCCAATCGGTATCAGTGTTGGGACTCTTAGCTGGCTGTTGAAAATAAGGACGGCTAGTGCATGAAAATATTCAGAGTAAAATATGTTGACCGAAGTAATAAAATATGTAAAATGATAGAAAACTAAGAAATATACATGACAAATTAAGAAAAAAATGGTACCAAGATGAGAAAAATAATCGCCGAATTAAGACAAATGATGTTCAGATTACGAAACATGTATGCCAATGAAAGAAATATGATATAATAATTGGGAACGTGTTATTCGCTGTAAGAAATATCTCCACCAAATTTATAAATATCTCGATCGAAACAAGAAAATGTGTTACCCAAATTAGGAGAAATGGTGGCTAATTTAATACATATCTCGACAAGACTTATAATAAATAAATAAGAAAATATGTCAGCCAAACTAATAAATATGCTGGCCAAATAAGATATACTTCAAACAAGCTTATAAATATCTCGACCAAACGTATACAAAGTAGGAAAATTAGTCGGCCAAAGTAAGAAAATATGTTAGCCAAAGTATGAAAGATATTATACAAATTGAGAAATATGTCAACCAATTTAAGAAATATTTATGGCAAAGTTAGAAAATGTGTTAGCCAAAGTAAGAAAAAAGATATACCAAATTAGTAAAAACAATGACAGAATGCAGAAATATATTGGCGAAAGTAAGAACATGTGTTAGCCAAATGTGACAGCCATATACTAGCGTCTCACATAGATCCTTTATTTCTTAAACGACACCCATCTTTAAAAACTTTTCAGATCTTTACTGCCAATGATTACCATATCCACCAGTATAAGCATTCTTTCTTGTCATTATATTAACATGAATAAATAGTAACATACCATAGGTACACATATATGCTTTACTATGTTATAATACACAATGTGAAATGGTTACAAGGAAGTCATATAACATATTATCAATTATTTGATAATTACACTATTACTGGATCAATTAAATATTTTACTATCATAAAATCCAATTCTGCACATCACACTATTTTCATTAAATATGTTGTTGTTTGTCCATCAAGAATGATCATGACCATTCATTTCATCAAGTGGGATTGAAAGTATGGAGCCGTAAGTTCTAAGATAACTGGTAAGGCCTATTTTGGCTCGAAATTTTCTTTGCCAATGTGGGGAAAGAATGCTTGAGTTCCAGGAGGATGGTCTTTTGCAGTGGCTTTCCTGCACGGCCTTTTTATTTACAGCTCTTGCAGTCCTGTTTACTTCACAAGTGGCTGCAACCTTGCGTAATGATATCAGCCACGAATTTCGGTCTTTGGCAGCAGTCTGCCAAGTGTCGTGATGAATTCCAAAAGCTTTTAGTGAGATCTTCTGAGTGTCTTCAAAGCGTTTCCTTTGACAGCCTTGAGAGCGTTTACCACAACGCAGCTCGCCTTAAAAAATCGTTTAAGGAGACTGCGATATGGCATGCGAGTCAAGTGACCAGCTCAGCGAATCTAATTCTTCATTAGTAGAGTGTTTATACTGGGCATGGACGCTCTTTCTAGGACTTCAGTGTCTGGAATCATGTCTTCCATTTAATCTTCAATAGCTTCCCAAGGCAGACTGTGTGGAAGTGGTTTAACTTCCTAGCGTGTGGTTAGTAAACAGTCCAGGTTTTACAAGCATATAGCAGTGTGGATGATATGACTGCTTTGAAGACTTTCAGCTTTGTTTGCAGGCTTATTCCATTTCGTTGCAACCCTTTCTTTTACAGTCTGCCAAAGGCTGCGCTGGCCTTGGAGATTATTGCATTCACTTCGTCATCGATTGTAGTAGCTTGGGAAACAGTGCTGCCAAGATAGGTGAATTAGTCCACAGCACTAGTCTTTGACCATTCTCTTTGATGTTCGGCGTGGTGTGATTAGTCCATCGAGCTGGCTAGTGTATAACTACAGTCTTCTACAAGTTGAGCCCAATGTTGGTACAGGCATATGAGAAAGCTGAAACATTGTGTTGCATATCTGCCTCTGGGTTGGCATATACAGCGCAATCATCAGCAAACAGGGGCTCTCTGGTGGTGTCGCTGGTAGTTTTGGATTTTCTTTAAGCCTACTGAGATTGAACTACTTTCCATCCATCTGGTGGTTGATGTCTATTCCAATGCCGTTGATTTCGAAGGTATTCGTCAGCATGACTGAAAACATGAGATTGAACAGTGTTTGTTTCAGGACGCAGCCTTGCTCCACTCCATTCGTGTCATGAAAGGGCTCAGACAGTTAACCATTTTCCTTTACTCTTGCCTGCATACCATCATGAAATAACCGCACTATTTGGACAAACATTTGTGGACATCCATATTTCTCCATGATGTTAGACAGTCCTTCTCTGCTGACTGTATCAAAATTCTTGGTAAGGTCAATGAGAGTGGGGAACATTTCGGTGTTCTGTTCACGAAATTTATATTGCAACTGCCTTGCAGCGAAAATCATGTCAACAGTTCCTTGTTCTTTTCTAAAGTCGCATTGACTCTCAAGAAGAAGACCTTGGTCGAGAAGGTCTGTGAGGCGATTGAGAAGAATTTTGGCGAATACAGTCCCGCAATTAATTAAGAGCAAGGAGATGCCTCGGTGGTAGCATTCCAGAGTGTCTGCTAAAGAAAGACTTCTACAGTCTATTCACGCCTCTATATACAATCATCGTTTTATGTCTACCACACAGTGTCTGTCTTTCATAGAGAGCTCCACAAATGTTTATTCACATTACGAAGAGCTCCAACTTCGACTGTACATGAGCATCAATGAAACAGTTATAACGAAACAATATTTCTGGCAATGCAGTCAGTTTCCACACGACATATGTTTGATATCATCTGGGTGTTCTTCCCCAAGCTTACATTTCCCGTTGCGGACATCGTCAACTTTTCATACAACAATGCCTGCTACACTAACCTTCCTTTCTACCATCTCTCAACAACACACGGTATTTTTTAAGTCTAACTAAAATAACACTTCTTACGCTGTCCACATTTATCTCCCATTGTCATTTTAAATTCACAATAGAGTCAAGTTTTCAACCAACTGTGCCTGTTATGAAGTCTACCTTTCTTAAAACCACCTCTGCATTATCGATCTCTTGAATATCATCTGCCGCATCTTTTAACCAACTTTCATCGTTTCTTATCACTTAACACTAACATTCTCTTTGTTTAGAGTACAACTGGCTTTCTACTTCTTAGTCAAATTTCCCAACTTACTGGCGATAAATCGGCTGTTCCTTAACCCCTAACTTACTAGATGCTTTTAGACAATAAATATGGTCATCGACCATATGGTCACTGATCAGAAGGATATCAATGACAAACCATCTCTATTCAGATGCTTATAACATTATGATTCTACTCTGAATTATAATGAGAAGAATAAGAAAGACAGTACAAATTGAAAATCGTTGAAGAGGAGTATGGAAGTATGGAAGGAAAATTGACAAAACTGTTCATATATAGATTACGAACACTAATAGAAAGATCAAAATAGAAGATACAGTCTTAATAAAGTGGATAATTAGGCTCATGACTAATAACATTAGATGATATTTATAGAAAAAACAGAATTTAAGAAGAGAATATCGCAAATACATGTATATTTCAGAAAATGAAAAGTCTCTTCGCAATAAGTCACTATAAAGAAAAGCAAAATAAAAATAATTAAAAAATAAAAGTTTATACAATTAACAAACTTAATTTCTACATGAAACATTTAAGTTGGAAACAATACAGAGAAATTTAATGTAGTCAGTATTTTTTTATGATTTGGTCTATCTTTTTCACACTTTGGCTAACATACTATCTTACTTTGCGAGTCATATTTCTTAGTGTGGTTGACGCTTTTATCATCAAATTCGTCAAATTTTCCTAAATGATGTACGTTTGGTTCAGATATGTATCAGTTTGTTTGAATAGTTTCTTTTTTTTTTTTACCAACATATTTATGACTTTGGCTAACATATTTCTTACTTTGTGATAAGTCTGGTCGAGATATATTTTACACTGGCCACAATGTTATCTAATATGGGTATACGTTTTCTTGTTTCAGTGGACACATTTATCAGTTTGGTTGAGATATTTCGTACATTAGACAACATGTTTCTTCATTTGGCTAACATATTTCTACCTTTGGCATACACGTTTCGTAGTTTGACCATCATTTTTCTAAATTCAGCGATTGTTTTTCTCACCTTAGTAACCAATGTGTTCTTACTTTGTCATTTTTGTTTCTTAGTTTGTCAATCATTTTACATATGTTATTAAATCGGTGACATATTTCTTGATTTGTCAAACACATTTTCTTAGTCCTATTTTTTTCCATTTGGTCGAGCTATTACATATTGTGGCTAACTTTTTTTCCATTAATTAGATTTATACATTTTCCTACATTTTATAAGTGGGTCGACAAATTTATAAGTTTTGCTGACATATTTCTTATTTTGGACAACATGTTTTTTGGTCTGGCTAACAAATTGTGCTACTTTTTATAGTTTGATAAGAAATTTATACGTTTGGGTAAAATATTTCTTGAGTTGAATTGAGATGAGTTAAGAACCGACATCACTGCACTCAGGACATTCCTATACGTGCTCCGTCCACTCGTTCAACAGTCAGCGAAGCGTCATACTACTAATCGTTCCCACTACTATCTGATTAAACGTTCTCCTGGTCTTCCCTCTTAGTTTTGAGATTCTTCCTGAACTCCTGCCGATCCCCCGCAATCTCATTCTTTCCACACATGGGTTCTCAATCTGTTCCTCCACCTTCTCCACCTGGTTCCACAAGCACATGACCAACTCCCCATTGTCCACTGGTAAACTACCACCAAGAGGTGCATTCCCTGCTAGCCTATTAGCCTGTTCATTCCCCCGTAGCCCCCGCATGCCCAGACCTCTGAAGAGACAAGAGCCATTCCACACGAAACATTCCTTTCTCCGCCTTACAAAGCATACTCTGTGAATCCGTAATGAATATAACGATGTGTTGCAGTAGTATCCTCTATACACAGGAATGCCACTGTTACTGCCTCCACCTACATTCTCATGCTGGAGGTCGTAGTCTCATATGCCAGACTCTCCTTTTTCGTAGACTCGTTCATTAGCCTTTGCAATAAAGCCCCAGCCACTAAGTCTGTTTCTCACCACTTACCCATCGGTGTAGATGACTAGTCATCCTTGATGTGTGTTGCTCTGGATCAGCTGTTGCACTTCAAACTCAGTGCGGCCCGCTGCCCATTCTCTGAATCATGACCGAGTGATATATTGCATTGTGCCAGGCCGTCATGTCTTCCGGAACTTCAACCCACTCTCTATCACGATTGATGGTCTCTAGATCACACATCTGACTTATAAAATGTTCTGCCTGTTACCATCCAGGACCTGCCTCGTCTTACTCGATGACCCATGACCATATCCATTGCTGCATGCAGCGGGTGATCCCTGTCTGCGGCAACTTTCAGGTACCATTTGGCCCGAAGTACCATATGACTATCCGTCGTTGTTGGAAGCGCCAGGATATGCGATCAAACCTTTTAAGCTGGCTCTTTGATACTGTCAGCAGCCCCAAACCATACTCAATGACATAAATAATTAACTGCTGAAAGAGCCTTTACAGCATCCTCTGATCTATCCCGGTTGCTGCCATAGCCGTCAATGCATTAAGTCCCCTACCAGCCTTCACCACCAAAGCCTCCACGTGATCCTTAAAAGAAAACACCTGTCAAATGTGATACCCAAGTACTTCAGTTTACTCTCTCGACACAAGAGGACATCCATTCAAAATAATACTTGGGACATCTGTTTTGACGCTCCGGTTATCCAGGGAGTACCACACAACCAATACCTTGTCTGGATGCTTAATGGCCCCTGCGTCCCTGCACCACTCAGCCACCCTGTTTACACCTGTAAGTCTTTCGCCAAACTGGCCCTGTTTCTGCCCTGTACACCAGCACATTATCTGCAAATGGAGGGGTTCTACCCACACCTGGTGTCTCAACAGCTGCGACTTTGCTGGTGTAGACATTAAAGAGCACCAGGGACAAGGCAAACCAGGTGTAATAGTACAGGGTCAGAAGTCCAGGAACCCATGCGCAGTGTAACCTTACGCTCATGAAGGACTGCCGCAACCCATCTAACAAGGCAAGGGCAGACTTCCATGTCTAACCGTGTTTATATCAACCGATAATACCTGGCCCTGTTATACGCATCCTCTAGGTCAAGAGCTACCGCCACTGTCTCCTGTTTATCCTGGAAGCTCGTGTAGACGTCAAATGTATAAGTTGCAGCATTGGCCCAGGTGTCCTTCCAGGCCGGTAACTCCCGAGTCCTTGGGGAAGCAGATTACGACTTTCCAAATGTCGCTGGAGCCTGCTTGCTACTATCTTTTCGTGGACTTTTCCAGTATGTGTTTTGCGCAGGGTTATGATTCGATATCCATTAAGTCTGGAGTGATAATTACCTGGCTTTGGGAAAGGAATCAGGTAGCTATGCAGCCAATCGTGGGGTTTATCCGCCGTATTGATACTTAGGTTGAAACAAAGATTCGTCTCCTCCAAGTCCCCATCATTTATGTTCCTCATATGGGAGTACCTCACCCCGTCCGGACCTGGCGCTGTGTCTTTAGCCCTCTTCAGTACCTGTCTAATATCCTCAAAATATTTCTTAATGTGGCCAACACTTTTATTACTTTGGCTAACGTGTGGTCTTACTTGCTTATAGGTTTATGTCAGATATTTTCTATACTGGCCAAACATTGTTTTCCTAATGTCGATAATACATTTTCTAATTTCGATTGACATATTTATAATGTTTTTTGATATAATTCTTAATTTGGCCAACATTTGTATTACCTTTTCAAACCAATTTTCCTACTTTTTTAAAAATAAATTTGGTCGAGTTATTTGTAGATTTAATTGAAATATTTCGTACTTTGGCTTCCATTTTTATTAGTTTGGCTAATATTTGTCCTACTTTTTATTAGATTCGATAAGATATTTCTTAATTTGGCCAACATGTTTTAATAAATTTGAAAAACGAAGACACAAACCATATATAGTGTAATGTATTGCCTGGCACATTTCGCTGCATTTCGTCAGGTACTTACTGCAGATGTCACACAACGTAGAGTAAAATAATTAGATTCATCGTTCAAGCTGAAATATACATATGTTCACACAGTAATACATTTGGCAAACATATTTTCTTATTTCGGGTCGACATAATTATATGTTTGCTCGACATATTTATTTGTTTGGTTAAGATATTTCCTAGTTTGGCCAACATGTTTCATACTTTGGCATTACTTTACGTATTTATTTTTTTTTTCAAATTACATCCAGGCTGCTTGGGTATGCAGATAATATAGCTATTATAGGGCAAAGTGAACAAAAGACATTGGAAATATTGACTCACTTAAAGTGAAAAGCCCAACAGATGGGGCTGGTTATCAACCAGGAAAAGACAGAATATATGGCAATTTCAAGAGACGGAATGGCTAAAAACTCTGGCCACATACAAATAGATAATATGACCATTAAAAGAACGGAAACATACAAATACCTGGGTACAATCTTCAACTGCTCCAAAATCATAAGGGAAGAAATACAAACTAGAATCAACTCTGGAAATAAGATATACTAATCACTACAATATCTACTAAAATCAAAGGCGCTATCTCGTAACACCAAAATGACAATATACAAAACACTGATCAGAGCAGTTGTGCTGTATGGCTCTGAAACCTGGAGTACAACGAAAGGAGACGAAGCCTTGTTAAAAACTTTTGAGAACAAAATTTTAAGACGCATCTTTGGACCCATTAGGGATACACAAAGTGGAGAGTGGAAAAGAAGAAGTAACAAAGACATTTATGATCTATTTAAGTCCCCGCTAATTACTGGTATCATGAAGGCTAATAGACTACAATGGCTGGGGCATATAGAAAGAAGGAAGATAACAGGGAAACAAAACTCGCTTACACTCAGGAAATAAATGGCCGAAAACCCAGAGGTAGACCAAGAAGGCGGTGGAGAGATAATACATATACAGACCTACAAGCACTTGGAATCAACGACTGGCAAGAGAAGGTCCACCAGAGAGACGAATGGAGACGGATTGTATCTGCAGCAAAGAACCTCAATGGCTCGGAACGCTGAAGAAGAAGAAGAAGAAGAAGAAGAAGAAGAAGAAGAAGAAGAAGAAGAAGAAGAAGAAGAAGAAGAAGAAGAAGAAGAAGAAGAAGAAGAAGAAGAAGAAGAAGAGGAAGAAGAAGAAGAAGAAGATGAAGAAGAAGAAGAAGAAGAAGAAGAAGAAAGAAGAAGAAGAAGAAGAAGAAGAAGAAGAAGAAGAAGAAGAAGAAGAAGAAGAAGAAGAAGAAGAAGAAGAAAAAGAAGAAGAAGAAGAAGAAGAAGAAGAGAAGAAGAAGAAGAAGAAGAAGAAGAAATTACATTTGGCTAACATATTTCCTTATTTGGGACAACATATTTATAAGTTTTGAGGACAATTTTATAAGTTTGGTTGAGATATTTCTTATCTTTGCCAGCATTTTTTATTACATTGGCTAAGATATTTCCTTATTTTGGCTAACATCTTTCTTAGTTCGGCCGTATCTTTCTTATTTCGGCCAACGTATTTTCCATTGTGGAGACGTCCATCGATAACCTTAGTTATTTTGATGATACCGCATTGATGACAGACATTTAACAGTACCTGCAACTTATGGCAGTTGTACTTGTTGGATACGGTGAAAAACTAGTGTTAGATTTACAATTATAAACACCCACAGAATATGGTCGTCAATAGGCAGAACGAAACAACCCACTGCAATAAACAAGCAACTAAGAATATTCTTATACAAGTGGCTCGGTAAAATTATCTCCGCACAGTCATAACATTTGATGAAAAATTATTTGAACAGATTGGAACAAGAATCGCCCTGACCAAAATAAAAATTTACAAGATGGAAAACAGGCTTACCAATAAAATATATGTGATTTGCATTCGTTTGTAGTCCTATGTTGCGGTCATGTAAAGTCGCATCTGAAATTAGACACTTAAGTAAAGTTACTGTCTTATAAGATTATGGTATAGACCAGGCAACTAGATCGCTGAACACAGTATATGATTAGTTAGTTAGTTATTTAGTCTTTCCTCTTGAGCCTAAGGCGGCGCATTGTGCAGAAGTCCTGACTCTCCATGCCTGGCAGTTCGCTGCTACCTGTTGCAGATCTTGGATATTTACGTGGCCATTGAATGAGCCTTCTCTAATAATGGTTCTACGCAGGGTCTCTCTTGGTCTTCCCCGTTTTCTTTTCCCTACCGGTGACCATATGAGGGCTTGGTAGGGGAGTCTTGTCTTGTCCATTCTGAGTACATGGCCGATGTAGTTCCAACGGCGTCTTCTTATGAAATTGGATACTGTATCTTGCGTAGTCTCTTGTCTTATTTGCGAATTGGTTCTGAAGTCTGTCCAGTGGATGTTTAGAAGTCTTCTAAGACATTTGTTCTCAAAATTGTATAATTTTTTATCTAAAGCTACCGTTGATTTCCAACCTTCACATCCATACGTTAACACTTGAATCACACAAAAGTTGGCGATTTTAAGTTTTGTGTGTTTGCTGAGTGTCTTTGACTTCCAGATGTTTGACAGTTTATTGAAAGCACTAGATGCCAGTGTGATTCTAGATGATATTTCTGGTGTTGAGTCCCCTGTAGATGTCCTTTTGCTTCCTAGGTATGAGAAGCTGTTGACTTTTTCAAGAACGAAGCTGTTCAATTTGGTATCATCTGAACTGTTGGTAAGATCAATAGTCTTTGTTTTTGTGGTGTTAATTTGGAGACCAATTTGCCCTGAAACATTTTGGAGGTGGTTTATTTTCTCTTGGGCATCCGGGTGTGTTGAACTCAAAAGCACTATGTCGTCGGCAAAGTTCAGGTCTTCTAGAATTTTGTCAACCCAATGGATACCCATATTTGTGTTGTTTGTGCATTTGCACATGACCCATTCGATAGCTATTCCAAAAAGCATCGGTGATAAGACACAACCATGTTTCACTCCTGTTTCGACTGAGAACCAGTCAGAGTTGCCTGTTTCTGTTCTTACGCAGCAACGTGTCTCTTTGTAGAAAGATTTTATGACGTTGGTATATCTGGTAGGAAAACCATAGATGTTAAGTAGATTCCAAAGTGAAGGACGGTGGATACTGTCGAAGGCTTTTTGAAAGTCGACAAAGTTGGTGATTAATTTCGACTGGAATTCTACGGAGTCTTCAATGATTATTCTGAGGGTGAAAATTTGGTCTATGCATGACCGTTTTGGTCTGAAGCCTGCTTGTTCTTCTCTGAGCCTTTCATCTATCGCATTTTTCAATCTCTCAAGTAACATGCTACAAAAAAGTTTTCCTGGTACTGATAATAGAGTGATACCACGCAATCAGACATATCACCCTTTTCAGGCAGTTTGAAAATTACACCATATTTCCACTGTTGTGGTGGGGATTCGCTTTGCCAGATTTTATTGATCAGCTGTAACAAACCTTGTAAGGTGTTCTCATCTGCTGCTTTGAGCATTTCTCCTGAGATTTCATCTTCACCAACAGCTTTGTTGTTCTTCAATTTTTTTATGGCTGCTTTAATCTGTTCCATGGTGAATGAATCGCACGCGGCATCTAGTGGTGGCATAGTAATTTCTCCATCCAGGTTCGGAATAGTGTCAGGCTGCGGTCTATTTAATATTTCTTTGAAATGTTCTGCCCATCGTTGCTTTTGAAGGTCATCGGATAACAATTTATTGCCTTGTGTGTCTTTGATGGGTTCGAGAAGTGTTATGTTACATTTCATGCACAAACTTGAGTCGGGACACCTTGTCCCAGATTCGACAGCCGACAGCACACCCCTTCTTGTATTACCACACTTAACTACGTGTCATGGCTGTACCTTTACATAGATGACTGGATGCACCGCCATATTTGACCGGTGGTAACCATTACCTAAGAGTCCCGGATGTTTCCTTAGGCATGTGTCCCGAAGCAAAGACAACATTGACCTGCTCAAGCCAGTAACCATGTGTCCCGGATGTAACCTTACATATGTGACAGGATGTATGTAACGCCCATTTGACCGTATGTAAACAATAACACTGTGTCCCGGATGCACCCATTAAGCATGTGACTATGTGACTGTCTGTACACCGTCACACAGCCCGAGGACGAGTCTTGTATCTCTGCCACACCGCCAAAAGTATGATGATAGTGTTTACTAGTAGTAGTAGTAGTAGTAGTAGTAGTAGTAGTAGTAGTAGTAGTAGTAGTAGTAGTAGTAGTAGTAGTAGTAGTAGTAGTAGTAGTAGTAGTAGTAGTAGTAGTAGTAGTAAACCTCTTTCAGTCCTAAAGGACTAGAGAGGTGTGTCGCATGGGAGGTACCAGACAGCACTGCTGGTGACTGTATCGTCCAATGCTAAAGTGACAATCTTTGTCACAGTTTCCGCATCCGTAAGACGAGGAAGGGTCCCGCAGTAATTTTATGCCTGTGCCGCCTATCCTCAGTTTGTTGGATCAGACTGCACTCAGAGAGCATCAGCCCCATCCACTTTTGAGTTGTATGTCCTTCACAGTAAGTAGCAGTCAACCCCATCATTTTCGCTGTTCGTGAATCCTGGGCAAATTTTACATTCAGTAGTTTTCCAATGCTTTCTGAATGAGCGGCACCTATACCTGTTTTGAAAAAAAAAAAAACACAGCACCGCTGTGTTTTGAACCCGTGTATATGGGCTCACAAACCGCGTTCGCAAGCTCTAAGCATAGAGACCGGCACCCACTGTAGATAGTAAATACCATCATTAATATACATAATAATTCACTATCCTTAGATATAAATAACGTAAAATACCAAACTTCTGACGATCGGATTCGCAAATATGCATCGAATTTGATAATGGTAGACTTCATAACCCCATTACTGTGCCGCAATTATTTATGCACACTTTACACATCACAAATAATACTATAGTTTTATTAGCTCGTATATAGTACTACTTTAAATAATTGAAGTTTACCTATTTTAACTATGAAAAAGAGGAAACAGTTAGGTATCACTCGCAAGATTTGAACATCCACGATTCACTTTCTTGCGGCTTGTTGTGACATCGCATAAGCGTATATAAGAACATATTTCAGGTTCAGGGGCGATCACGAAATAGTACAGCAAAAGTTTATATCATACTACTAACTATCACACACAAGTGATATTTATTTCACACTTTCGAAATGGACCACATAAAAGTGATTGAGGTTAAATCGTGTCTCATTTACTTTTACAAGTTCGACGGGTTGTGCAATAGCATCGCTGTCTATAACCATACCAACCAGTCATATACACACATACACACATAACGCAAACATGTATATACCCATGCATATACAAACAGTGAGACAAGAACACAAGAGGAAAGATGCATTCACACAAAGACACTACACGTAATACGCGTTTTTCCTGTCAAATAATTGGATGATTTCCAGCACGGGGAAAGGTTGATAGGTATTTAAGTGTTATCTCCCGAGTGACACTGGCATGGGTGTTAAATATGATCCGATAGTTAATTACTGGATAGTGCATAGTTGCAAATATTACTCAATGAAACACGTTTTTTTCGGAGTACTTACACGTCTGCATACCCACGTCAGATAATTTAAAGTGTTCGAATCCGTCAGAAGGGTTCGCTAGTCCATTCGCCACGTCTCGCTTTTCCGCAGGGATTGCTAGTCTGCCCCGCCCCACCCACACGAACACACACACACACACACTGTCGAAACCTTACTCCTTGACCACGCACATCTCAGCGCATGGTTGTAGTTAGTCCTCTAATACGACCCCGGGATTCTATAATACCACCCCCATATACCGATGGCAACACGCTTCAGTAACTCGTGTACTTTGAGTGATGACCAACTACATAGGCACCCACCATACACACATCATCACATTTACACACAAACACTGTTGATTCACTACCCTTTGAGCACCCCACATTCACACACCCACACCTATACCTCCGTTACTAACCACCATCTTTACTTTATTATGGTTTTTCATTTGATGATCTGTAACCCTATGATGATAGTGTAAAAGCCACTACGACCTTCTACAATCATATAACCACCATATTTATTTTTACTTTATTACGATTCCATTTGAATATATAAAAACGTATGATGCTAGGGTTAAACCTCCGTTTACTAAAGACAACTGATAATCGGTATCTTTCATTTTCAATTTAACAAAAAAGAGTTACTTCCCTTACAAAGTACCTTTATTATCTCCGCCTATGTAGTGCAGTTTTCTTATTATGCTAGACCATTTACATAGTTATGTGACGTGACCTATGACGTATGTCACCACAAAATCTACTTAGATAGGACATTACATACTACTGACACTACCTGCGTAACTCATGCCAAGTACTCGTGCATACGATGTTAACAATAACTAACACTTCCAAACAAGCTAGTGAAGACAGCTAGAATTTCCAGAACTTCTCAACACGTGTTTGACATCAGTTCGGATTTCAGGTGCTGTTTGGTACTGCATTGACAACAACAATGATTGTATACATTTTATTGACAGCAAGTAGAATTTTGAATACGTATAGGTACGCTGAGGATGCCCTCTAAAAGTACTGGAAAATTATGGTCATAGACCATAACTTTAGGAAGGAAAAATCCCAACTCTACCTCCCCGTGGTAGAGGATGGAAACACACCACGGTGTGGCTAACGTAGCTCTGAGAACCGAGTATCCACCGTAATAAGTGGACAACTCTGTAGCTGAGCAGAGAAGGTCACTCACTTGCCCTGAGAGTTGGAAATTGCTGTCAAAGGCAGAGGTAAAAGAGCACCATGTGAATGTGGAAGACAAGGGAAAACCACCGCATTATCTTCCTATGATTTCATGGCAACACAAATTTGAGAGATAGTGAACGACGTTAATGGTTGTCTTAGGACATCCTTGTCCAGTAAGGACAGTCATTAGCCACAGGTGGCACCAGACCGACATCCAGCTCCCCCCCCCCCCCCCCCACCCCATCTCACATATCCTTTACAAGACATCGCTGTCAACATCAGCATCTTTCAGCTGATTTTTGATTTCTTGGCAAGATTACGCTCAGTAGTTTGCAAGTGCTTTCAGAGAGACCGGCTCACATACCGCGTAAGTTGCCAACGCGGCGAGAACCGCTGCCGATTCTCGCACAGCATGCACAATTCACTAGAATATATGGAATTACGGAGAAAGATGTTAACCCTTAACCCAGGGACACCGGCATCATCCAGCTGCTGATGCACAAACTATACCTAAACTAAATAAATTTAGGGTTAGAACATGGAATATTAGGACATTAAATGAGCGAGGAGAGTTAAACAATGTTCTAAGAGAAATGGAAAGCATGAAAATGAATATACTAGGCGTAAGTGAGATGAGATGGATAGGATCTGGCAAAATTATAACGGACCAACACACAAAAATGTATTCTGGAGGGGATACACATGAAAAAAGTGTAGGAATAATAATTTGATGAAAATACAGCCAAATCAATTAATGGATACTGGTGTATTTCAGATAGAGCTATAATGGTCAAATTCAAAGACAAACACTATATATATATATATATATATATATATATATATATATATATATATATATATATATATATATATATATATATATATATATATATATATATATATATATATATATATATATTGCCATGCCGTAACTCCTTCTTCGCTGTGTTTTGCCTTGTGGAATATGTTAGAACTTACGAAAGGAACTGGCTCATTCAAAACGATGAAAAAAATAACAGTTTATGAATTCACTGAAGAACCTTGAAATATGAAGTAAACATCGGATCTCAGGAAAATCTAATACCGCTTTATTACGGAGTTGACAGAGTTATAACATAGTTTATTGTGACTCCTTAGATTTCCCGTTATTGCCGGGAGGGCATCTAATACAAGAGTACACTAACCTTCATGTACATAACTGTTCTGTGTTTTCCTTATCTTCCTCAGTAATACATCTATTTACCTCTATTCATTCAGGTCGTCCTTGCTGTCATCTTTCTCCGATTCTGTCTGTCTAGAGTTTTCCCGTCGTTCTCAAATCCATGGCGTTCTCACTATATTATTCTAGCTGTTCTTAGTTTGGAGTGAGTCCACTGCTAGCCTTCAAACGATCCAATAGCCACACCAAGTTGTTCTCTAAATCCAATACATGCCGTTCACCTTGATCGTCGCACAACGTATGATTTTCGTTGTCACGTTAGCGTTGTCACGTTAGCGTTGGTGTGACGTATATTCGTATCCTATAGATTTTCGTGCACTGTTTACTTTGAGATTTCCTTCTATCCTCTGTATGGCGTGATGTGGGCACTTGCTATGTGGCATATATATAGTATACAAGTATATGCACCAACAACAAGTACAAGTGATGAAGAAATACAACACTTTTACAATGAAGTAGAAATTGCGATAGCTCAAATTGGATCACAAGAAATAAAAATATTACTGGGAGATTTTAATGTAAAAGTAAGAAAAGGAAAAATAGTGGATATTATGGGGAATTATGGTTTAGGTATAAGAAATGAAAGAGGATAGAAACTATTAGAATGGGCAAATATTAATGATATGATAATTGGAAATAAACAGTTTAAACACCATAGAAGACGACTATACACATGGAAAAGCTCTGGTAAGAAAATACGCAACCAAATTGACTACATACTTATTAATAACAGATTTAGAAATGCGTTAATTAAGTTGTAAAGACAATGCCAGGTGCTGACGGTAATGGTGATCATGTACCACTATGTGGACAAATAAAAGTAAGATTAAAGAGAGGGGAAAACATGGTTTTAAAATGTGGACTTAGTAAAGTGGTTCTGAAAGTAGAAAAAGCAACTCAAGAACAATGCAGAGTGACTGTGACAAATAAGTACAATGCAATAGCTAAAATACAGAGCATACATGAACAAGGGGAAATGTTAAGGGACTCCATTCATCAAACTAGCAAAGAAATATGACCGGAAAGAAGCCAAAAAGCTTAAAAATAAAATGGCTCAATGAAGAAATCTTAATGCTAAAGGCAAAAGGAAACAATAAAAATGACAAACAAGAATATGCTAAGATAAATAAATAAATAAGAGAGAAATGTGTGAAGGCTAAAGAAAGTTGGTTAAACGAGCAATGCACAATCAAAATTGAATAAAATTATATTACATATCAGCCCCCCCCCCCCCCCCCCCCCCCCCGCCCTAAACAAATTACGCACAAACAAATCAGTGAACTCACAGGAAGAAACATAAGAATAAACACAGGGTGTTCGAAATCACAAAGAGGAAAGATATTATTGGAGTTAGGTGCTATAATGAAGAGGTTGGATTAGTATATATCATTGGCACCTTGCCGTCTTGACAGACGATAGTTTGTGCTTTAAAAAGGCATAATAACTTTTAACTATGGCGGTAGCGAGTGTGACTGATAAGGCCAATTTGCGCTGTAAATGTCCGTTCACAGTGGGTGCATGTGAACACGTGGTCATTTCCACCATCATGCACCATCTTACGTCTCAAACGCTTGGTGTGTGACTTTTCTGCAATAATTTTCTCCTTTGACTTTATTCCATTTCTGATATTTGCCCTCCATGCAACACGTTCAGCGGCGACTTGCTCCCAATGTGCATTATCAATGCCTGTATCAATCATGTCCCGCTTACACACATCTTTGTATCGTAGTAGAGGCCGACCCTGAGATCTCTTACCCATCTGTAATTCACCAAAAAAGATATCCTTTGGTATTCTACCATCATCCATCCTCCTAAGATGTCCTATCCATCTAAGTCTACGAAGACTGAGCATGGAATAAACTGCCACACAACCTGATCTTTCCAATACTTCAGTATTTGAGATTTTGTCTTGCCACTTAATACCAAGAATTCTTCGCAGACACCGCATATGAAAGCTGTTTAAGTTGTTCTCTTGGTGTGAGTAAGTTGTCCAGGTTTCACTGCCATAGAGAAGAGTACTAAGGACACAGGCTTGATAGACAAGGACTTTTGTTTTGGCAGTAAGCTTCCTGTTCTCCCAGACTCTTTTTCTTAACCTGTTCATTGTTGTTGCTGCCTTACCAATCCGGATGTTGATTTCCTGATCTAGGGATAATTTGCTATTTACCACTGATCCTAGATATGTAAAATGGTCTACTATCTCTAGTTCGGCGTCGTCAATAAAGATTGATGGTACCCCATGTGCACCTTGTGACATAATCTGTGTCTTCTTTTTGCTAATTGTTAAACCAAATTCAGAACAAGCATTGGAGAATGCAGATAGTAGACATTGCAATTCTTCCTCAGAGTGGGTCGTAACTGCAGCATCATCTGCAAAAAGCAACTCTCTGATCAGTACCCTCCTAATTTTGGTCTTAGCCTTCAATCTCTGAGCATTGTAGAGGCCGCCATCTGAGCGTGAGTGAATGTATATACCACCATCCTGATCATGAAATGCATATTTCAGTAGAAGTGAAAAGTATATTCCAAAGAGGGTGGGAGCTAGTACACAACCTTGCTTAACTCCACTCTTGATTTCAAATTCTTCAGAAGTTGCACCATCAAACTTGATTATACCCTTCATGCCTGTGTGGAACGATTCCACAATGGACAGAAGAGTTGGTGGGCAGCCAATCTTCTTTAGTGCCTTGAACAGACCCTCACGACTGACCAAATCAAATGCCTTTGTGAGGTCGATGAAGGCAATAAACAGTGGTTGATTCTGTTCACGGCATTTTTCTTGCATTTGTCGCAATGAGAATATCATATCAGTGGTAGACCGGTTCTGTCGAAAGCCACACTGTGATTCGGGGTAGACTTGATCTCCTAGGACTTGAAGTCTGCGCAGAACAATTCTGGCAAATACTTTTCCAACAATACACAGAAGTGAGATACCCCTATAGTTGTTGCAGTCGCTCCGATCGCCCTTGTTCTTGTACAGTGTTATGATGCTTGAATCTTTGAAATCCTGTGGGACTTGTCCTTCACGCCAGCATAGCTCTATTAGCTGGTGGATCTGTATAGTGAGTGTGTCTTGCCCACTCCTGATAACCTCTATTGGAATCCCATCCTTACCTGGAGCCTTGCCAGATGCAAGTTCATTTATAGCACACTTAACTTCTGTTATGGTGGGAAGTGTGTCCAGGTGGTCAAGAGTTGGTAGAGCCTCTATGGCGTTGAGGGCATCATCCGCTAGTTTGGTCTCACTTGAGTAAAGCTCCAAATAGTGCTCTACCCATCTGTCCATCTGCTGTTTCTTATCAGTGATGATTTCTCCAGTCAAGGTTTTCAATGGTGCACTTCTTTTGATCACTGGACCGCAGTCTTTCTTTATTCCTTCATACATGCTTCTTATGTCTCCCTTATCACTTGCGATTTGAATGGACTCACATAACTTGATCCAATAATCATTTGCACACTGCCTGGCAGCCTTTTGCACATCCTTCCTAGCTTGCCTAAGCTCACTCAGAGTGTTACGCGTTGGTCTTTCCTTGTTTCTTAAGAGAGCTTTCTTCTTCTTATCAATCAAGGGCTGCAGAGTCTCGCTGTTGGCCGCAAACCAGTCCTGCCTCTTATGATCCACAGTGCCGTAAACCCCTACGGCAGTTTTATAAAGAGTTTCCTTAATTTGACCCCACTTTTCATTTACTGTACAATTTTCTGGTGTATCAGTGAAAGCGTCTTCAAGTTGCTGTTGAAACTGAAAGCACTTTTCAGGATCATGAGTGTTAATAATATTAATCCTGAGGCTAGATTTGTGTTTAGCTGTGTAGATTCTCTTTGGTCTCAGTCTAACCCTTGCAACAACCAAAGAATGATCCGTATCACAGTCAGCACTGTGGTAACTACGAGTCAATGATATATGGTTCAGATGTTGTCTCCGTGTGATGATGAAGTCCAGCTGGTGCCAATGGCCGGATCTTGGATGTTTCCATGTGACCTTATGCATCTCTTTTGTTTTAAAAAAGGAGTTTGTAATACATAGGTCATTACTGGTGCAATGCTCCAGCAGCCTTTGCCCATTTCCATTCATGCGACCGATGTTGTATTTTCCAAGGCACACTGGCCATGAACTCGAGTCCTTGCCCACACGAGCATTGAAATCACCGAGCATATAAATGTAGTCAGATTTTGGAACTGCCTTGATCACGGAGTCTAACTCCTCATAGAACGAATCCTTCACATCATCAGAGGAATCGAGTGTCGGTGCATATGCAGTAATAATGGTGGCAAACCCACAAGAGGTTGCCAAGCGCAGGGATAATAGTCTTTCATTTCCTCCTGCTGGAATTTCAATCATTCCCAGTAGCGAATTCTTCACTGCAAAGCCCACACCGTGTTGCCTTTTTTCTGCCTGCCCTCTACCCTTCCAGAAAAAGGTGTAGTTGTTTTCCCTGAGTGACCCTTCCTCAGCGAGGCGAGTCTCCTGCAGGCCAGCAATATCAATGTTTAGACGATTGAGTTCGGCATCAATCACAGCCGTTTTTCTCACATCGTCAATATTGGTCAAGGTCAGTGGAAAATCCTGGACACATGGTTCTCACGTTCCAGGTTGCAAGCCGTAGCTTGAGGTTTCTATTTTTATTTTTGTTTGTACCTGGTGCATTGGTTTTACAGCCTGCGATTCAGATTTTGTCCTAGCCCCAAGCACCCATTGAAGCAGGCAGGCTGTGGCGGATCAGCACCCAATTGGCTGGGGGCTGCCCAGCTTGAGGCGGGCGGTAGCTGATCAGTGACACCTATAGGTGTCTCCCACCGTCAGAGGCAACGCGTGGCGCCCCATGTCTACGCCAACTGACAAGGACTTATAACTCGTAACAGTTGCCTCTCGCTTTGATTCCGAGACCAGTTAAGACCAGGGATGGAGTTATTGCCTCTCCATAGCACAAAGCCTGGGCTAAAATATAGAGATCATGTGTTGCCCATGCAGCATGATCCCTCTCTCGGCCTGCCTAGTTTACTCCAGAGGAAATGTAACACCCCTACATCTGGAACAAGACAAGCTGCAGAAGCTGCCGGATCAGCAAAGCAATGCTCTAACTGTCCGCCTGTCGGAGCTTCGATCCTAGACCAGTCGCCAACCAAGGCTTAGGGCCTGGTCTGCCCTGCCATGACATTTTGTCTTTAGCTTGCATTTCCTCGCACCAGGGTAAGGCTTGTACCCTCCCAATTGCGCTCTTCCGCCCGAAGCCGTTGGCACAATGTGGGGTGTCAGGTTTGGTAAGCGCCGCCCAACGTTCAGCGCTAACAGAAACCAGGTAGTACCGTCTACTGTTATACGGTAGCTCAGTCATATCTGACTAAGACCTGACAATCGATTAGTATATAAGTATATATATATATACAATAAAGTATCCTTCGAGAACCTGATGCAAGCCCTTCTCAGACTGAAAGTGTCCCCTCACCTTGTACGATGGATAGCTGCAGTCCTGCTCCAAAGGAAGGTGGTGCTAAGATGTGGGAGTTGGTCTTCTGAGCCGACAACAATATGTCCAGGATTGCCGCAGGGTTCACCACTGTCACCAGTACTATTCAACGTGTAATACGGTGCCGATCACTGAACAACAGTTGGACGGGAGGGGTAGGACTCTGTCATGTGCTGATGACATTCTCGTGTATCGACAGGGTCGACATAGACAGGCGGTTGCCAATGATATGCAGGGCGAACTAGATCGAATTAACTCATGGTGTGCGGATGCCAGTGAAATTGTCAACCCTGCAAAGGCATCGGTTACATGGTTCTCGCTAAATAACCATATTGTGAACACAGACCTGCCGGCAGTGAGAATGGATGGGAGCATTTTGAGTAGAACCCAGTCGATGACATATCTTGGCGTGAGGCTTGATCGTAGCCTGTCCTTTCAGAGATCATGTCGATTATGTCATAACGAAAGCTCGTAAAGGTTTGTCAGCAATGAGAGTCATGGCGACTACCAATATCGAGCAAAGACTGCTAATACTTCTGTTCCAAGGACTGGTGCTTTCACCCATCGAGTATGCCCTGGCCATCCTTACTGCTCAGCCCTACACAGATTGGAAGACTTGAAAAGGTACAAAACGAAGCCAAGCGCATCATTTTGGGCTGCACGAGAGACACCAGCTATGTAGCGATGAGATAGCTCCTTGACTTCCCGACAATGAACCAGAGGATCAAGATCTGGAGAGCTCGTGCATACTTGATAATAAGTGCGGATGAGCAGCACCCTCTGCATGAAGATATATTCAGAGAAAAGGGCGACAGGCTAAAGAGGGGCAAATCATGGATGGGTCGGACGGAAGATATCATCAGTCAGGTCTGCAGTCCTACCAGTATCAACCCCGGCAATAAATGGGTGCCTGTGCATCCAGCTTTTAAGTGCACTTTCCCCTACATTATCACACTTGACATAAGGTACAGAGAACAGAACCCTGCCACTGACAATGCAGAGGTCAACGCGCTAATCAATGAACACTCAGACAACCCCCAAGTGCTCATCTATACAGATGGATCTGTTGTAAAGAAGCAGAGAAGTGCGTGGGCATTTACAGCCCGTTCAGCTGGCCGAACCGTTCAAGAATCCAGTGGTGCCTAATCTATGCCCACGAGCAGCATGACGATGGATGTGATGGCAGTAACACAGGCTTTCCTAAGGCTAGAATCACAGCATTATACTAACGTGTGTGTACTAAGTGATTCAATGAGAATGATTCGGAAGGTCGAAGCTGGATCTGTACGTAGACAGTGGACTGATTCGCTGAGGAAGTCTATTGTTCCGTAAAGTCACCTTCATCTTCGTCCAGGGACATGCGGAAGTCGAGGGAAATGAACGAGCTGATAAACTGGCTGGCTCTGCACCCCCTGCAGATGGACCAGCCCATGGATCGTGCCGATGTTATTAACGTCCTTAAAGACATGTCGAGAACAGAAGACTTTGACGTCAGTGAATCCACATCGCTGTCCAGGATGAAAGACTTGGGAGTAAAAATTGGCACGGCCAGACACGAGAGATACATCGGGAAAACGAGATGCTTCGTTAACCAACACAGAACTGTCCCCATTATCCAACGAGCGCTGATGCATATGCTGGGTGGGGGGGGGGGGGGGGGGGGGGGGAGAATCTGAGCACCTATGGACCTTACCGGAGTGCAATGAAGATGCCCCAACTGATAACTGATAACTTATATATATATATATATATATATATATATATATATATATATATATATATATATATATATATATATATATATATATATATATATATAATCAATGCGTCCTATTTTACAATATTTTTCATTAATTACACTGAATTTTACAGAATGTTTACCAGTATTGAATATGCGGGGTTTTGATTATTAATAGATTAAAACTTTACAAAAGTTCTAGCTGATTGATACATGGAAGAGGCTAATTTAAATTAGAACTGTAAGCTGATGAATTATAAGAAAGAGACAAGCAGTATATGGTGTTTATATGTGAAAAGAGGTGCACTGAGAATCAATGTGGCGTCAAGAAAGATCAGCGGCTCAACTTGCAGAGGGAGACTGAGTGAAATGATGCTGGATGGTCTAATTACGAGGTCTGGGGAATAGCATGAATATAATTGTTCCAGAATAAACAAGGAGCGAGATATGTGGAGAAACACGAACACCTACACGATGTGATAAGAGTATGATGTGATGAGTTATAACTGCTATTAAATAGCGATCGTCACAGACATTGCATGAACACATCATTAACAGTGTCCGTAATGTGAATATAATAAAGTATAAACATGTTCGGCACTGTTTTGTAAATAAAACAACAAAGCTTAGTACTGGATACATGTCAAGAAATCTACGCAGTCAAGACTATTATATAAGACAACCGTTAAACTACCTACAATTCATGATACAGGCAATTTTTGTGTGTGCATATCTTTTTCACTAGGACATAACTGTCAACACAAGCATTTTACTGCTATTGTTGATGTTTTGGCAAGTTTATGTTCAGTAGTTTGCTATTGCATACAGACAATTAGCAGCCATAAAAGTCAACATCTGCTGGGGCAAATAGATCGCACTAGAAGCATGTCGCTGCAGTTAATGACACAGAATCTAGTTAAACTTGCAATCAGTCACGACATTTATGGTGTATAAATCAACAACAGCAGACAGTTAACGGGCCTGCTTTAAAATAAAGCTATCAACATGACAACTGTGAAGATTGCATCATACACACACACACACACACACACACACACACACACACACACACACACACATACATACACACACTAATAATAATAATAATAACACAGAAGTATAACAATAAACATCAAACAAACAAAACAACGTAAAGCAGCACTTAGAAATCAAGACTGTGACCTCGAGAGAAGGACATAACGTTCAGTGATTGAATGTTAGTGACATAGTTAGTCGACAGATCGTCCCAATTGCACATCGGACCATTCAGTTCATAAGCCGTCGGATCTCCTCCTCAGTGAATCCTGCAGCATTTAGCGACTATTGACACCAGTTCCGTGTTGACTTATTAATCTCATTTGGCTTTCTGCAGAATGTTCTTCTTTGGCCACACCTCTTTTAACTTGCTGTTCTCGCAATCTAACTATGGTTGTAGATTCACAGTCATCACTTGGTTCTCACAACCGACCTACTTCTCGTAGAGCATTACATATATCAGCCTGGTCCAACTCTCGCCATCCACAGCAGCCTTACCTTCAAGCCTGTCATCCTGCTCATTTCCTTGTACACACACATGCCCTGGCTCGTCAAGGAAACTAGTCTGTGCCAGCCGTGACCTCTCCAGAGATAGCAACAACTGTCGTCGGACCCACCCCATCACTATCTTCAGGAGCATACTCATTGATTAACTAAGGAAACGTGGCCGAGTGAAGGTCTGTGTCTCGAGCCATGTAATTGCTTTAGTTTAGTTTAGTTTAGTCGTTGGATCAACATCACGGCACACGGGTTTAACCCATAAGTGCTCCATTTTCCTCCTAACTCAAACCTGAGTCTGGAGAACCTCAGCTCAATGCACGAACTCCGTAGCAACGGCGAGGATCCTGAAATACTTTGGGTAGATTTTTAACTCGAAATTTTGCCCGGGCAGCGCCGTTAGGCTACTCTTTTTCGATTTCCAAATGCCAAGGGATGTTTTACGTGCGCAACAATACACACGGGCGTCCGATCTCACTACCCAGAGACCAGGGGAAATTTTATTACTGGAAGTCCACCGTGGATTTTTTAAATAAATCCCGGTCCTCACCGGGGCCTGAACCCGGCACCTCTAGCACTCGAGGCGGACACCATACCACGAAGCCACTCAGCCCCCCCCCCCCCCCCCCCCATGTAATTGCTTTACTTACTGACATGACTTTCATAGTCAGCCTACTTTTGGTCAAGGCAAAAGCACCATAATTTTCCGTCACAATTCTCCTTCTAGCCTGAGCCGTAAAGACCAGTGAACTCACTTGACGAACAACCGATCCATCTGCGTAAATTACAGCATAACCCTCTAAAGAATTGTCAAAAATCAAAGCCTTACTTCCACCTCCACAGCAGCCAAATTTTCTTGTCTGCATTTTCTGTCCTCTTAGATTCAAACTGAAAATGCCTACATAAATATGTTGGCACTTGTAACTACTCCTCGCCAGGTTCTAAGTCCTTAAGTGAACATACTTTTTGAAAAATGTCTTCGGCTTCACCCAACCACGACTTCTCTTTTTAACCTGCTGCCATTTGCCTTCTTAATTTCACTATGCATTGGGTATCCTGTGTTTGCGTTGTCTCTGAGGTAGGCACGTGCTCGGAAAATGCGTAGTTTGTCTCCCATGGATGGAAAAAGAAGAATCCCTCTGCATGTTGTATCTCTTATGCATCCAATTATAATACGTATACCTTCGCTGTATCCTCTTCATCCTTTCCATCTGCTTATGGCAGAGAGTCAGTATCATCATTGCATACTCAACAACAGAAAGTACCAGACCCTGGTATAAAAGTCACAGACAACGCTGCTCACAGTTTGCCGCCGCCATAACAAGCATAGCAGCGAGACCACGCTTGGCTTTTGTCATCACCTGGTCAATGTACTCAGTATAAGCAAGGCTTCGACCCAAACCCATCCCAGGTTATTTCATTGCCTGCGTTCTTTACGCTGTCTCTGAGCACAGATTTACAGTTGTTGTTGGAGTGTTGACATTATGGTTATTAAAAGAGAACCTTATCACTGTTGCCTTCGTTGGGTTGGCTATCGTACCCGCTTCAACACACGACGTCCTTATGAGATTGAGTTCTGTTTGTAGTTCCACAGCAACCCGTTTTCTGTCAATGCCCCGACGATACATTAACACATCGTCGGCACACGACAATGTCAGCTCCCGTCCTATGATCTGCTCACCGGTGATTCTCACACAGTGAAGACGTTGATCAGCACCGGAGATAATGGTGATCCAGGATATATTGTTGTTGGGTTAGAAGTACAACTGCCACATATTGAAAACTACTTTCCGTTAGGTGAGGGTTGTAGCGATCAAGTTAAGGAGGAATGGACTTATCTTGTGTTCAAGAAGCTGAACCATTAAGAAATCCAACACTACTGTGGTAAAGGTACAGTACTGAGAAAAACCAATAGCCACTAAAGTCGGATTGGCCTAGAGGTTTAACACCCTGATTAAAGCTAACAAATAGCTTACTATTAAAAATAACAATTTCTATTGCATTTATCTAGACCTGTACAAGGGGTCCTTTATTTTGTTTTGCCATTATACGAGTAAACTAGACATCCAATCCATCTGCATAACGATTTTTTTTTATTGTCGTTTTATGTTGGATAACGTGCTTACCACTCAAGTCGTGAAACGTACGATATATGTACGTAAAGCTAAAAAAAGACTGTTAGATTTACACAAGAGACAATATTGCAGTCATAGACATATTTCAGGCGAACGAAAGAAGAAAACATGTATGAAAATGAACCGGACGTTGTACTACTAACCGAGTCCGCCCAGCCGTAGAATAAATATCCACCTACTGTATTAAATGCCTACTTTTGATCGACAAATGCTAATATACATTGTATACTTGTGACATATTTAGTTCGTCCTTCACCGATTTCCTGAAACTGGAAGAAACAGTGTACTAAGTAGACGCTCCTTATATGGATATGGGTATGAATCCTAAAGTGAGCCCGACCATTGGTTGGCTCAAGTTCCGGCCAAGGCTTGCTGGAACCCGTCCGAAACTTAGTTGTCACTTGCCCAGAATATATCGGCCTGACAAGTCCCTCTACTAGCCCAGGGGAGGATTTGCCTACATTGTCTAATTTCACTCTCTGTACCTCAAGTGGGTAGCAGCTTTCTCAGTAACCCCGAATACTCTCGTGGTGACGTAAGCGCACTAGAATTAGAAGCGGTTCGAGTCGCGCCTGTGACTTTGAGAGTATGGAGCCGGTCGCTGCAGAAAGCAATGTCAAACTACTGAGCGTAATCATTGCCAAGAAATCAACAATCAGCTGAAAGATGCTGATGTCGACAGCGATGTCCTGTAAAGGATATGCAAAAACATTTTAGTACCTTAAGTAAGGCTTATAAATATATTATAACTGCTATTACTGTGCTTCTAGATGAAAGGGAGTGCAGATATCAGTGTTTTTGTGTGTGAATAGTGAGGTTGTGAAATCAGAACTTCATTTAGAGAGACGATAGCCTGATTTCCTCACTTTCTGCAGACATGACCTGCCTGTCCTGCTGAAGTTGTACCATGCTTATCTTTATCCGCTGTGTCGTTACTAAAAACTTGTGAATGTAATCTCACTCTCAATGCATATTTGCATCTTTCCTATGTGCTGTAAGACTATTACCTATGGATGCACTTCATTGAACATTCTTACTCCAACTGTGGCAAATTCTTGTGAGTCTGTGTTTTACAACTCCTGTGCTCAGAATGTGTGATTGATCATGTAATCTTTTTCATGAAGATGTGGAGAGTATTTAAGTGATTGTTATGTTCTGATTATGAGCTGTAATCTCATAAGAGAGGAAAGATGAATGTACCATATACCCAGATGACTTGCAAGATGTGCCCACTACACCACCATTGCACAATGATGGTTGGTGACGTGGTGAATATTTTATGTTCAGTGACTTGCTAACAACAGTCTTACGGATTTGCCAGAGCGCAATTCATTCCTGAAATGGGTGCTCTTGATATGCTTGCAACTGTGGGTTGTTATTAGGTTGAGATAGGGTCATCCTGTTGAGAAAAATGCATCTAGTTGAGACGATGTCATCCAGTTAAGACACAGACATCACGATAAGACAAAAGGTGTGTTGAGATAAAGGCATGTTGATATACGGTCAGCGTGACAACCAATCATCGCATCTATCACAACTGGTCTATATTACACCAGAATTTTGTCACTACAGGAAAACTTGGTCTAATTCTGATTACCTTATCTTGCTGTCTTTGTCTTTCATGAGTCTATATCTTTATGTCATCATGATATCAATGGAGAGCAGGTGTTGATCCATGTGCTAATAACACGCTCAATACATCAGGGTTGGAGTGAGCTCCATCACCGGAGACGAGGGACGGGTAACTTAATAACATCCTCCATCGTTCTCTTATGTCTCTGATGTTTGTGAGATTTCGATTATGATGACCTGTGATTATATTTCAAATGTGTATAGAATTGTGGTGTGGTGTGGCCTGGACTTAAGGAAGTAGCCCTACTGAATTGCAAACGTGACAAATGATAGGGTCCGAGCTTTAAACCGGATTTGTAGGGGAGAGGTGGGGGGGGGGGGGGGGTGTTCAGTTACCAATTTTCAAAACAAAATTCCAAATTCGGTCTCGTCTAACCTGCTTCTTCAGCGGTGGTTATTGTTGTGGTTCAGTTACTTCATTCTCTACGTATATATATCCCGAAGCCTGACATTACCGTTTGAATGATTGCATGAAGAATAAGTATACTCAGAAAGGAAACCCACCTCATAGTCACACAGCTATTCAAGGGCAGCCCAACATCTTTTCCTCTATCGCAGGACTTACACTAGGAGTGTCATCATGTTTTATCAGACCAACAAGTGGAGTGTGAGGTGTGATGTTCAGATTCACTAAACTGAACTAAAGAGACATGTCCGACATCATTCTATATGAGCTGAGAAAATTCACCTTGTGCATCCCTCAAGAGTATTTTCCTGAATCAAGACTGCTTGCCCGCCTCAACCACTTTAGGCCATAGTATACCAGGATAGGTATCCCCATGTGCTCAGATATCAAGTTGGCTCTCTTAAGGTAGCCAAATGCCTCGTCATCTAATTAGTGACGCGCATGAATTGATTAACGAGATTCCCACTGTCCCTATCTACTATCTAGCGAAACCACAGCCAAGGGAACGGGCTTGGTAGAATCAGCGGGGAAAGAAGACCCTGTTGAGCTTGACTCTAGTCCGACTTTGTGAAGACACATGAAGGGTGTAGCATAGGTGGGAGCGCAAGCGCAATTGAAATACCACTACTTTTATCGTTTCTTTACTTATTCAGTCATCTCGGTAGAGATTTGTTCGCAACAGACGAGCATAATCTCCGGCGGGCCTATTCTCGCTGGTCGCGAGAGCCGCACAACGGAGGGATGGGAGACATTGCTCGCAACAGACAAGTAATGTCTCCTGCGGTAGCTCTAGTGGGCCTATTCCCGCTGGTCGCGGGGTCCGCTATAAGTCAGGCGGAGAGTCTGATGATAGTGCACGCTTTACACAGGTCCGGACAACTGTGATCGACAGATGTGCGCGCCCTTACTGGTCCGGACGCGTACGAGGCCCTCACCTGTGGGACTTGGCTGAACGCCTCTAAGCCGGGCCCCTTGGGTGTCAGGGTCTGGCCATAACTCGCCACCGGCTCGTGGTGGCGAGGTCTCGGTGGATTCGACGCTGCGCCGCCAGCGTCTGCAGCCTACCTTGTGCCAGACGTATTGGTTACCCATTCCTCTGGAATACACAAGACTAGGCCGAGTGAGGGAACATGTCGTTTGGGCGCCACATGTTTCTCTGAAGCTCTGCCCAGGCATTGTGATGGAATATTGGCCACATTCCAACTCACACACTTTGGTCTGTCAAGACTGTAAGGTGCCACTCACCAGCAAAGCCCAAGAGCAAAGCCTCAGAAGAAGAACCAGCATTTTAACAGTGTTAAATCCAAGGGGGCTGATTACATCTTGTACCACTGGATACTTAATGTGGAAGAAAGAGAGTTTTGTCATTGTTCGCTACGGAGTTATTTGCATCACTGAAGGATTTATGTCAACCAGTATAGTCAGAGAATGATATTAACCATGTATATAGCCTGCAGCTGAATTGTGTAGAAAGAAAGAAAGAGAGAGAGAGAGAGAGAGAGAGAGAGAGAGAGAGAGAGAGAGAGAGAGAGAGAGAGAGAGAGAGAGAGAGAGAGAGAGAGAGAGAGAGAGAGAGAGAGAGAGAGTTACAGGATATAACTGATTTGAGGGATGGCCTTGGTGACATGAAACTGGACTTGCTGAAGTGCTTTGTTGATTTGAGTTGACTTTTTCCGGATCTTATGACCCAGAGTGCTGGAGGGTCGTCAACCTTTCCATCGTTCACGATAGATTGAGGAATTACTTTCTGCCCAGTCTGAACAGGAACTTCTATTTTTGGTGACTGACCGCTAGCCTCAGCTTCACTGGGCCATACAGTGGACATATGATTTCAGTCTGGTTAGATCCACTCAGTATATCTCATCATGGGAATAAATAACATGGTGAAGCCAGGATTGTTGACATGTGATGCTGAATTTACATAAACCAAATCATTGAAATGGGATTTGATATAGAGGAAGAAGTTTTTCCCAGTACTATTTGGGAGAATATTTAATTATTATCAGACTCTAAAGTTATATGAACATGAATTATTGTTATCAACATTAAGCAGATAGATTCGAAGATTATTTAGTTAATGATTGTTGATTGGTGGTTATTTTTATGTTGGGGGAAATCATATACCATTTTACACTGATTGTCCATCCATGTGTTTGAACTTTTGGTTTAGTAATTTATGTCCACAGGCCAAACATGTAATTTCCCTGAGATCTACAACTTTTCTCAATATATTGTTGTGTTGAAACCTGGAGTTGGTGTTGATAAATTGTGGACGATTTGTTCAATAGTTCTTGTTCATATTTGTTATGTAATATTGTGTTAGAGATGGGTTGGGATCTTAGTGAGGAGGGATCCATACACACGGACACATTTTTGTAATGGAGTGAATTTAAATTTTCCTCTAGTGTCTTTGGTAGTTTTCCCCCGATCACCTCGCTTTTCAAGGGAGGCCCTTTACTTAATACACTTCGTGTGGGACTTTCGCCCAATAGTATATTTTACCACCTCACAACGATATAATTTGTCATTTCACAGCTAAAATCAATCCCACCACTCGGTTTCTCGGAGTTATGATTACAGTGCAGTCACTAACTCCTAAGCCACAGAAGTACGATTGTTGTCTGTAAACAATTCTCTACAAACTATTATCACTTTTGAAATTCTGGTCTTTGTTCGCAAAAAAGACATCTCTTCTTCCAGCATATGGAGTATTGGTTAATTCTTTTTTTTTTAAAATAAAACACTACGTTACTGAACTTGAGCCACGCCCTAAAACTGCTCGTCTTCTACCTGAAATATGAGGAGTAGCATGGGCGGGCACGTAGGTTAGCGAATTTGTTTGACAGTAGCTCGATGATTTGGAAGGCATCTAAACATCTTTAGCAGGTGGAACCTCCCTCCCTTCTCTGTGTAATCATTGGATGACATTCCCGTGCCCTGTCTTCTCATTGGATGCATCCGATTGGGCGGGGTAATAATTCGATGCCACGTCATCAGGACACAGAGGAAGACTATATAATAGGAACATTCCTGCGTGTTTAGCAGCCTCTCTTCGAGTGGACACGAACACGAGGTATGATACTGACAATGTTGAATTGTAATATTGATTTACTTCTTCATTTGTACTTTATCCCACTTTGGGGCATTGACTCTCACAAATCTAACTCCAGCCCGTTCCTATCTTTAGCTATCCCTTGTAGCTCGGTCCAGTTCCTCCTCCATTTTTTTTTTTAAATGTCTATGTAGCTTCACCGCGTGTATTATGCCTTCCTGATTTCTTGTGTCATGTTTACAAACAAATGCCTTCTAGTTACACTTCTAGTTATACAGGTGATCATGTATGTGTGTAGATGTGAGGATGTTTGTGTGGATGCGTATGTGAGGGATGCGTGTTGGGGTGTGGGAAATGTATGTGTGGAGGGGTTGTGTGTGTGGGATGTGTATGGGTTGATGGGTGATGTGTGGATGGGATGAAGGGATGTGTAGTCGGTGGGGGATGTATGTGTGTGTGTGAGGGATGTGTGTGTGTGTGTGGGAGGGGGGATATTTGGGAGGATTATTGGAAGTATGTGGGTGTTGGTGGGTTGGGGGTGTGGGTAGGGAATGTGTATTTGGGTGGGTGAATGGATGTGTAGGAGATTGTGTGGGTTGGGGGATGGGTGTGTAATGGGTTGTGTGGGGGTGTCTGTGAATGGGATATGTCTGTGTGGGTGGGAGTGTGTGAGTGTGGATGAGGTAAATGTGAGTGGGTGGAGGATGTATGTGTGGGTGGTGATGATGTTTGTAGGTGGGGGATGTGTGGGTGGGTTGGGAGATGTGTGTGTGTGGGTGAGAGATGTGTGGGCGGGGATGTGTATGAGGAATGCATGTGGGGGATGTGTGTGTGGGGTGATGTGTTTATGGGTGGAGTTTTAAGTGAGAGGGGAGATGTGTGAGAGGTGGGGAGGTGTGGGACGTGCAGGTTGATGACGGATGTATGTGAGGATTGGGGATGTGTATTTGGCTGGTTGGTTGGGGTGTGTGTGGGTGGGAGTGTATATTATAGATGCATGTGTTGATGGGTGGGTGGGTGATGTGTGGGTGTGAGTGGTTGATAGATGAGTACGTGAGTGGGTGAATGTGTGTGAGAGATGAGTGTATGGTTGGGGATGTGTGTGTTTGTGGGAAGGTGTGTGTGAGCGACAGATGCGTGTGGGTGGGGTATATGTGGGTTGTGGGGTGTGTGTGGGTGGGAGGTGTGTGTTGTTGGGTGTTTATGGGTGGGGATATCTGTGGGCAGGTGGGGAGATGTGTTTGCGGGTGGGGATGTGTGTATAGGTGGAGGATGTGTAGTTGAGAGTTGGCGGATATTTGGTGGGTGAGTGGGTGTAGGTTGGCTGATGTGTGTGTGGATGGGTGGGGAAAATTGTGAGGGTGCAGGATGTATGTATGGATAGGTGTGGGATGTGTGGGTTGACGAGGGTATGTGTGTGTGGTTTTGTGATGTGTCTTTTGCTGGGTGGTTGCGGGTGTGTGGGTGGGTGATGGAGAATATGTAGGATGGGTGTGTGCGTGTCGGTTATGGGATGGGTGGGGGTTGTATGTGTGGGTGTGGAAATGTGTGTGGGTGAGGGCTCGGTGGGTGGGTGGCGCATGTAAGTTTGCCTGAGTCTGTGTGAGTGCGTGGAGGTATAGTGTGGGTGGGTGGGGGTGTGGTGGGTGGGGAATGTGTGGGTGGCTGAGGGATGTGTGGGTGGCTGCAGGGTGTGAGGGTGAATGGGGGATGTGTCTCACAACATTGCAATATGCACTGTTTATGTTTACAACATTCATTTAACAATGTGTTTTTTTTCACATTGTGAATGTACCATGCGTAATATGCATTGTTTATGCTTACAAAATCAATTTGCAATGCGTTTTTATTTCCTATGTAAATGTAACATGCACATTTGATGAATGAAAGATGAGTGATCGAAAGGGCCGAATGTAAGACGGGCCTGCGTAGCCCAATTTATTACCCTTTTAAAATAAAGTTCGTTCGTTCGTTCGGTGTTCTCAATGTATGCCCTATTCAGTTCAATGCCAGCGTCTTTTCTTCACCTCTTTATTAACTTGTATTTGTCTTGTTCTCTCCTTGAGCTCCACATTGGTAATTCAGTCATGCTGTAGCATGATGGAACAGAATCCCCATTTCCAGTCCGACACATTCCATAAATATACTTTAAGTCTTAACGGGGACCATCCCAAATAGAAAGGCTATTATTAGATCGTAGGTTCCAGAACGAGTTGGGGGAGGCGGCGGTATGCGCTTGTCTTTTGATTGGCTAATAGGTAATGAGCGCACGCTATCCCTGGGCCATATTTTAAAATCTAATTAGTAGGAGCGGGAATTTCACCAAGAGCGGTCGCTAGTGTGATGTGATGACCCAACAATGCCCTTAAAGATCTGATAATATATTGTTCTCTGGACAACAGGTACCACTTTAAAACATACTTTAATGTTGTAGTGTGCCTAGTGAACGAATGAGAAGAATATAAGAGTATTTTATGAATAAAATGTGAAAGTGGAAAACCTAACTTCTGTGGGCCAGTATTCTGGATACTGCTTCTTCCACTTTGACATGTCTTTCACGCTGTATACTCCAAATGCATATCAATCCCTTGTTGTGACTGGTTGCGTATGCTTGATGAATGTATCGTACACTCAGGCAAATTCGCAAACCCAAACCCCTGGTGCATTCTTCATGCCTAGGATGACTTATTCTTAAACCAACTGTACCTTTGCTCTCGCGAGTTAACAAATGGCAGTCTGGATTGGAATGAGTGATGTAAACATGTACAAGTTCCTTTGGAAAACGCTGAGAATGTTGGAGGAATGAGCTGGTGCTTTGATAAATAGCCTCTCACATCTAGTGGAAGGAAAGATGCTTCAATATCCATCTGTAAACAGGTTGTATGTGGCACGCCATAATTGCTATGTCCATGTGATGCCTGGTGAATACATTACGCTCAGGAGAATTAATACAATTTCTCCCTGAAGTATTACACTGTTACCTCTACTGTTGGATGGTTCATATAAACTAGTTCCTAAGAGAACCATAGGTGTGTGAACCTGTGTCTTAGTTGGCTGAATATAATGTATGGCTCATGCAAACTTACAAGGACTAAACATGTTTTCCACATATGTGCTTGGTGCATATGTGAACTATTGCTATGCAATTGAGCTTCTGTTACCTACTGTGGACATTACTCAGTGGGGAAAGAGCATATGATGATGATGATGTACCTGTGAGACAAGTCTGGTGAAAAAGGGGTGAGGTCTGGCATTGCTGTGTAAGTGTATATGGAATAGGACATTCATGCACCAACATCACAGCTATAGGAATGGATGTCTGGTCTGCTAATTGGGTAAATGCCATTAGTTGATACATAATGCAGATTGCAGTTGTAAATGCCTATTTTCCATTTCCCTTCACAATGCCTGTCCCATGTTGCTATGTCACAATGATTGCTGTACTGTGTCTGGTCCTCCTTGTGCCCAGGTCTACTGTGGTTCAAACATGGTGGAACTTAGACCACATAAATGCTTGTAATTGTGTTAAGCTACCCTGTCTCAGCATATGGTCTTGTGATTACCACAGTACATCAGAGTGAAATTCACTATATCATCAACCTTAACCTTCCCCATCTCCATCTGTGTATGTTAATGTATGATAACATCATCTTTTAACACATGTGAAGAGATGTTGTGCCATTCTATATATCAACAGAGAACAGGAGGATGGAGGAGAGGCATCCATATATCATCTGGGAAAACTAACCAGTAGTCCCAGAATCCAGAACCAACTCTCTATAAGTGAAATCTTCTAGAACCCACAATATGGGAATTTCTTAGAGACTTTCAGCTCAGCTCTCAAACAGCTGGATATAAATAAGGGAGAAAAATAGTTCTGATGACTTCAGTGATCTTGAGTCAGTCAGGGATCAACTGAGACTAACATCAAATCTTGTTCTATGAACTACATTCATGGAGAACTGTGGGGTAGCTTGGAGTGTTTGTTTATCTAAGACTAAACTTAGAAAATATCCAGCCGGATGCTCACACAGTGATTCTTGAAGAATGTGATTGAACAGTAGGGAAGTTGATCTGGCTAAGTGAGTAGCTGCAATGTATGGGACATTAAGTGTGTCATTATTGAAGTACCCAGTGACAGCCTTCACTAACAGCCTGATCAAACGTGAGATGCAGTACCATATCATCATACCAAATCTTGTCTTCAAGAGGAATGAATCTGCCATGAAGCTTATTCTGGGAAAGCTGCTAACTGGAGCTAGTCCAACATCCATGCTGATGATAAAAGGATCCAACAGACCCAGAACAATAGTTTCTTCCTTGAGTTGCCCATGGATAGGACTTCCTAAATTCCCAAGAGACAGGAAATGATGATATAGACTGATACTGTAACGGAATGGTGTAGTGGTGATTAGAGAGGAGAGGCGGAGGAGAGTTATTAGCTGGAGGAGGGTGTAGGAGTGTTGTATCATGTTTATCTGCTTGCATGTTAGCATATTTGTACATTTTGTATGTACCCTGTTGAGGTGTTGACATGACAAATGGGATGAACAATGGTCATCACTAGACTCACCATCAGCTCAATAAACAGTATGATTGAACCAGTGTTTCAAGTACATGTCCCCAGTGAATTTCTTGTACAGTTGCTGTCAAGTGTCGTCTCTGGTGACTGTCTTAAGTGCTGTGGTTGGTTATACATATTGTGAAAAGTCTTGTTTAGATGTTGGCAAGTATCTCGTATGATGTAAGTCTTGTACAATGGCTGGTGTACACAATTCCTTGTGAATGTACGTCCCACTTTTGTCAAGAAACTGTCATGTAGATGTCTTGTCCAACATATGTAATGTACAGTTATTGTTGAAGTTTATTTGTCTGCAAAAATTGAAGGACTACTTGAACTGACATAGGTCATACTGACAAAATAAAGAAAGAAAAGATCTAATTGACGGACGAACAGCACACTGTCAACAGTATAATGAGTGAGAGGGATCCTCAGTTGTACAGGCGCTAATAGTTCAGATCTTCTCTGGCCTTGGGTGAACTATTTTACTTCTTATATAAATTTATGTGTAGATACATAGTAGTCTCACAGTGGGGGTTGAGCCAAAGAAAAATGTTCTCCAAAAAGGCTATTGCGGGAATGATTAGCTCATTTGAGTGACTGTCAGGATCTTATATTAGGCTCGTTGGCTAACACATGTGAGACAGTACAAGTACAAACGTTATTCGACGTAAGACACAGCAACACAAGTTCTATGGATTTATTACCACAATAAATACATAACAATAGTTACAGCATCGTACAACATATAACAACTCACTACCACAATACAGCTCATAGGTCTGACGCTCACAATATCAGTCGTTCAGCTCACAACCACGGAGATTCACACAACGCCTTGCTCTCGACACACACGTCCGTTCAGATGTCCAGTCGCAGCGTAGGTCTGAGATTATCACACACACTGCCCACTGCCTCAGGTGGGGTCACGTGGCTTTGCGTCGTCTGTCGTCAGCGCTGGTCGCGTGTCAGGTAAGAAACTTGCCAGCCGACAACTCTTGTCCGCCGGGTGCCGTAACGATGTTGCTGCTAGGCTCTGACATTCTCCCCGGGTACTTCAATGAAAGATGCCATCTTTCATTCATGATGTATGTATATACTGGGGTAGTGTTGATTTCATGTCAGAGACTACTATTTCCCAGTGTTATGCATGAAAATACATATAAGGCATAGAAATATATACAAAAAAAATGTAAGTTGCATTGAAATGACAAATGAAGTACAATTTTTAACACAATTCAGGTTTCATCCCCCTGATGCCTGGTTACCTTCATTGCAATAATACCCAGTCAGATCAGTAGTTCCAGCTTCACGCATCTACCTCGCAGCCATTTTGAAAAAAACGTAATAATATGATTGTTTTGCAACAACCATCTAGGCCAGACTGAAATACGGCTTTGTGTTAGTCGTATTAAACACTTAAACTCTGCCCTTATTTGGTCAGGAGCTCTTATGTTGGTTTGCAATGTTGGCAGCTCTATGACATGCTTGGTGGACGCCTACCTGCTGTGCCAATCATTTGAGCAACAAAATGTCTATTTATACAATATACATTAATGAATATATTTTAAATTATGGCCCTTGATGTAATTCACAAATGCAAGGGAAGTAATTTTGACATTTAAGAAATTTCATACATTACAATAATAATTTAATTTCTTAGCGTCATTGCTTGACGTTTCTTCATATTAACGAGAAAAAGTCGGTAATATGAATAGATTAATCAAGATATGATTCTAAGATTACACTAATCAAAATAAATATGTACACAATTTGTATATTATATTTTATAGATTGAAAAAGATTTTACAAGTGTCATAAATTTTTGGAAATTTGTACATAGTCTGCTAATTTTGCTATACTTTTTACATTATATTGGAAATACAAATGAAACAAAAATTTTGGTTGTTGTTACATTTTCTGAATACAAATGATCCGGTTTTATTTCGGAACAGATAGTAAAATGTTCCCACAGTTCGTGTCTGATGTTATAGTAAGACAACGGATTATGGTGGAATGTTCTTATTTCCGATGTGTTCACACGTCGAACAATTTGGATCACATTTGCTGTAGAGGTGATGTAGGAGTCAATGTTCGGTCTACATTTGCACATGTTAAAATATCACGGTGAACAAAAATCACCCACAAATGTCACAATAGTAAAGTTCGCTTCTGATAATTGGTTAAGCGTTTGTGACACTGTTGTTGGTGTCTATATACACTTAATATCGTTCTCATTCTAACACACACTACACAATTATACTACACTCATTACATGACTTGATTAAAATAAGTATATTATACATGTCGGTATGCAAACCGTATCACAATTTTGATTATTGACCTTACACAGTAGGTGAATGGAAAAATTCACACATTGGTGGCTGTGTTGGGCTGAGTGTAATATTACACAGTGCACTCAGACATTGCTTACTGGGTCTGTCGGACAACGGGACAAAAGGTCGGCGATTGTATTCATTCTGCCGGGAATATGGCGAACTTCAAAACTGAAATTCTGAAGCTTTAAGGACCAGCGAGCAATCATGTTATTTGATGGTACTGTGGAATTGATATACCTTAATGGACTGTTGTCAGTTTCGATGATAAAGTGACGTCCTAGAAGATATTTGGACAGCTTTGTTACACTTTCTACTAAGGCCAATGCCTCCAATTGCGGAATGGACCAGGCCCGCTCTCGGGGTCTTAGTTTTCTTGATAGAAAACAGACGGGATGCAAGATGTCGTTGTATTCCTGCAAAAGGACTGCACCGATCGCAATGGAGCTAGCATCTGTTCTCAATCTGAAAGGTAAACGAATGTTGGGCAATTTAAGGATGAGATTAGGTGTATTCTTATCAGAAAAATGTGCCAAAACTTTATCAAATGCATTTCGTAGGCATTCATCGTTTACAACTTTTTCGGGTTTATTCTTGGTTAGTAAATTAGAAAAAACCTCAGTTAGCTCTGAAAAATCAGGAATAAAGTTTCTGTAATAATTAATAAGTCCCAGCAAACTGCGGACTTGTTTCTTATTTGTTGGAAGTGACAGTTTTAGAATTTTCGAGACAATTTTGTTGTCTGTCATGACAAAGCCATTGGATATTCTGTACCCCAAAAATGATATCTCTTGGTAAGCCATGCTCACCTTTGAAGGCTTCACTGTCAGTCCGTGCTGTCTGATACGTTCTAGTGTCTGTTCCAGTATCTTTATATGTTCCGTCATTGTCTCTGTGTGGATACAGATGTCGTCAATATAGGAAACTATATTAGGGATGTCAGATAGGAGGAGTCGTGTCATGCGTACAAATGTGGCTGGGGCATTGACTAGCCCAAATGGAAGTTTGCACCATTCGTACTAGTCCCCAAGGCGTGGCGAAAGCTGTTAGATGTCTGCTGTCTTCATGTACAGCAATCTGCCAGTAACCTTTAGCCATGTCAAGGGTCGTGAAGAACTTAGCGTCAGTCAGTTCTGTCAGAAGATCGTCCTGTATTTGCCATTGGTTCAAGATCTAAAACAGTTATTTTGTTCAGTTTTCTGTAATCTATGCAAAGTCGTATTGTGTTGTCCTTTTTCCGTACAATGACCATGGGTGAAGAGAAGTCTGATAGGGATCGTCTGATGATGTTGTTTTTTTCTAAGTTAATGATTTCCTGATGTAGTTGTTCCTTGTAATGTAATGGTATGGTGTATGGTCTGCATCTTATGGGTGTGTTTGATGTGAGTGTGATGTGATGCTGTACTAACTCTGTTTGTCCTGGGTTGTCTGAAAAGATGGTGTTGTACTCTTGTATCAACTGTTTGCAACTGTTTGTCTCTGCTTGACTTAGGTTTGGATTGATCTTGATCTCCTTCAAGCAGTTTGTCGTGTCTAATGTAGGTGTTGGAATCTCGTCGCTAGAATCGTCATCTTCGTGATCTATTATCACGGTGCAAGCTGTCGTATCGTCTTGTTCGTTGTCTCTGTTGAAGTATGGTCTTAGCATATTGATGTGAAATATTTTGTGTTTGTCTTTTATCAGGATTTCGTAGTCAACAGGAGAGATTTGTCTTGTCACTTTAAAGGGTCCCTGCCAAGAATCTGTCAGTAGCTTGTCTGTCACTAGGTAGTAGTAGTAGACGTCCTGTCCAGCTGTCAATGTTATAGTCCTGTTACCTTTGTCTGCGTATTGTCTGTAAGTAGCACCAGATAGTTTTAGTGCACTTTTAGCAATTTCACATGATTTCATTATCCTTTCCCGCAATGATGTTACATACACAAATGATGATATGGGTTTCAATACTGGAGTGGACTCAGTTAACATTTGGTGATAAATTGTTAATGGGCCGCGTGGTTTGGCACCATAGATGAGTTCAAAAGGAGAGAAACCGGTACTAGAATGTGGTACCTCGCGATAAGCAAAAAGGACAGCTGGTAAGTATAGATCCCAGTTATTGGGGTGATCTTGAGTTACTTTGGCTAGCATGTGCTTCAGATCCCCATTAAGCTTTTCTATTATCCCGCTCGAGTGAGGATGATAGGGGCTATTGAAGACTTGCTTCACTCCTAACATTTTAGTGAAAGCTTGAGTGGATGCGGCGATAAATTGAGTGCCTCTATCAGACTGGATCGTATCTGGAAACCCAATTCTGGAGAAAATATGGAAGAACACTTCCATGATATCGTTGGCAGTAATGTTCTTTAACGGAATCGCTTCTGGCCAGCGACTACATTGATCAATAATTGTTAGTATATATTTATTCCCTCTAGTAGTTGTATGACTAAGAGGGCCCACAATGTCAACTGATAATTTTTCAAAAGGTCGACTGGCTAAGTCAGTGACTTGTAACTTTGCCTGTGGGTGTTTACCTTTCTTTACCAGTTTCTGGCATGTATCACAACTTCTGCAATATGTTTTTATGTCATTACAGAATTTTGGCCAATGAAACTGTGTCAATAGTCTTGACCTGGTTTTAACATATGCCATATGACCTGCAAAAGGTATATCGTGAGCAAGATGTAAAGCTTGCTTGCGATAAGTAGTTGGTAACACAGTTTGCTTTGTTGTAACGTCACCTTTGGTGTAGTACCTGGTGAGTATATCATTGTATAAAGCAAAATGCCATTTAGCATTTTTCGTTACTCTTGGCTTTTTGCCGATCAGGTCAAAATACTTTGACAGTGAAGGATCAGCTTTTTGAGCTGTTATGAATGTTTCCTTCATCGAGTCACTAGGTGGTACTTCTGGGCTAAGCATTTGAATAGCCTCAGTTTGGTTACTATCATCTTGCACTCTAGCAGTAGCTCTTGTTACTGCGTTCACACACTCAATGACATCAGATGATGATGGAATGATATCGTCAATGATGTGATGAGAACTTAGTGCTGCATTAGCTAACATACATTCAACTGGTGATATGACATTTTCAATGACATTTGGTGGTGATGTGTTATCATTAATACATAGTGATGTTATGTCATGGTTATGATGTTTGTCATTCACCTCCGGTAAATTCCCGATGATTATATCGCACACTGGGTTTGTAAGTGCTGCGACTTTTACTTTTCCGGTGAGGAATGGTGTTTCGATGTATGCCCAAGCTAATGGATATTTTTCAATATTGCCTGAAAATGTTCTACATGTGATGTGTCTACCAGTGTAGTCTGTAGGTGTTATGAATGTTGTTTTCAGGCCAATAAGTGTACTCCCGGTGTCGCGAAGTACTGTAGCAGACTTGCCATTAACGTACCCGTGATAGATGTCTAACTTGCCTTTTGAGTCTATTACTAAGTTACCTTCCTCATTAGCAATAGGGATGGCGTGCCCGCATGTTAAGATACCATTTTCAAAGAAGGTATTACAGACAGTGCATGTGTTGGAACTAAATACGTCACAAGCCTGTGCTACATGTACAGGATGTTTTTCTGTATTTTCGTCTTCTGACGCTGAACTATCGAACAAGGCGGCATTGGCTTTATTGGTCATATGCCTGCCTTTACAGTCCATGCGATGGTGACCGTATGCCTTGCAGAGAAAACATTTTCGTAAGCTTTTGAACGATTTACGTTCTCTGTCTTGTCTGTTTACCATATTTTGCAAGTATGTTTGGTACCCTGGGTTTTTATCGCACATCTCGTTCAAATAATGAGACATTTTACAATGAACACAATGTCTAAACTTTTCAGAGGTAGGCCTGTTTGGTTTTTGCCTACTATAGTTTTTCTCATAGTTGGCAGCTGCTACCCAGTTACTGTCAGTAGCTTCAGTGGCAAAACATTGTTTATTTGCCGTATAATAGGCCGACCCACGTCTTTCCATTTCTTCCACACATGTGCATTCATTCTCTTGCAAGAACTTAGAAAAAGATGTTGGGATAGAAGAAATAACCTTATCTCGAATAATGAGATCTTCTAATTTATCATAATTTTTGTTAATTTTGGCTGATGAAGTCCATTTGCTGAAAATGTCTCGGACTAAACAGAGGTAGTCAGAGAACGTTTGAGTTGACTTTGGACTCAGTTTACTAAATTGTTCTCTGTACCCTGCTTCATCTAGCATGAAATGTGCCATTATTTTTGATTTAATGTAATGGTACTCTTTTCTGAGGTCTTTGGGGATGGTTTCAATGACTTTCAAAGGTTCCCCAGAAAGACTTCTCATATATAAAATATTCCATTCCGAAAGTGGAACTTGGTAATGTTCCATTAAAGTCTCAAAATTTTGGGTAAAGGCTGCTATGCAGTCACCCGAGGTATAGTTACGAACGATACCTTGGTACTTTTTATACTGGTTTTCTTTTTCCAGTCTTTCAGATTTCTTTGACTCTTTATTCATTGCAGTCTCAGTGTCCAGTTGTTTCATTTTCAACTGTAGTTCAAGTTCTTCCCTCTTGCTCTGAGCTGCTATTTCTGCTTTCTTAAGTTCACTGTCTATCTCAGCTTGCTTTAATGCTGTTTCTGCCTCTATCTGTTTGGCAGCCTTTTCAATCTCTGCCTGTTTCAAAGCTGTTTCTGCTTCTGCTTGTTTGGCAGCTTTTTCAATCTCTGCCTGTTTCAAGGCTGTTTCTGCCTCAGCTTGCTTGGCAGCCATTTCTGCTTGTTTTAGAGCTCTTTCTGCTGCTCTATCTTCGCGTTCACAGTACTCAGCGTATTTCTTCTCACTCCATTGTGTTAATTCATCACCTTCTAACTTCAATTTTAAACCCATATCGATGAAATCAAATAATGACGACATGATGGAGAAAATATGTCAATGAAAATCAACCACACAAAATATATTGTAAATGGTTAGTAGAAAAACAACTTACAATTGATTTGACTATACGATGCGTGCCCACTAATGCATACGTAAAGTTAAAGTGAAGAAAAAATATACTCAAGTGCCCTTGGATATGATGACGAATGGTTGGGCAATCGGGCTAGAAAAACTGTAAGGTCGTACTTCAGAACCACTAATGACCTCTACGGCAGGGTTATGGATGGTACGCAAAAACCTGCTTTGTTTTTGGATAGAAATAAGTTAGCGTGTGTTTGTTGGTGTGTGCCTGTAAGTCACTAAGTGTTGATTTGGTTTGGATGGCGTTCGAGTATAATTGTATGTCGTAAATTTGTCGTCAACAGTGTTTCTTTCAACAGAAGTTACACTCTTTCCAAAACTCTTTGCGTTCCACAAACTCAATACATAACAACAATCTATCTGTATTTGAACACTCAATAACATTGATGACACATCACTTACATCAAGATGACATTCAGTAAGGACAAAGACATCAAGTTTACAAGATGGCGACAAGGTCAAAATGGTGGCAAAATCACAAGGTTGACAAGGTCAAACGGTGACAAGTTTTACGAATTACAAATGTTTAACACGTTTACAGGATCAAACAATATGTACTGTACATTTACTAATGATCTTAAACATATTTAGACAATGTAGTAATGGATCACACTGAGACTTTTCCGATCACATGTACATCACTATAACCTTGACAAATTTTACAAGTACAAGAATTATAGTTTTAAATCACAAAGACGAACAACACACGTCTAAATATATTAGGTTCTTAAATAATGACGAGCAACCCACGTCCACACATGTCAGGATCTTATATTAGGCTCGTTGGCTAACACATGTGAGACAGTACAAGTACAAACGTTATTCGACGTAAGACACAGCAACACAAGTTCTATGGATTTATTACCACAATAAATACATAACAATAGTTACAGCAATGTACAACATATAACAACTCACTACCACAATACAGCTCATAGGTCTGACGCTCACAATATCAGTCGTTCAGCTCACAACCACGGAGATTCACACAACGCCTTGCTCTCGACACACACGTCCGTTCAGATGTCCAGTCGCAGCGTGGTCTGAGATTATCACACACACTGCCCACTGCCTCAGGTGGGGTCACGTGGCTTTGCGTCGTCTGTCGTCAGCGCTGGTCGCGTGTCAGGTAAGAAACTTGCCAGCCGACAACTCTTGTCCGCCGGGTGCCGTAACGATGTCGCTGCTAGGCTCTGACAGTGACCTCTAGACAAAACGTGCTAAATCACATCCTTTATCTTGGTATTTATTATTCAAGATATATCTCCAGAGAACACTACAAACTAGGTCCTCTGGCAACTCAATCAAACATGTCACACATGCCATCTTACGTCTTCCAATGTGAACATAAACAAATTCACGCATATTTATATTTAAACTGTGAGCAGAAGTACTTTGTAATGGCTACTGCATCGGAGGGCTGAGCACTCGTGGGTCTACCCAGTGTGCGGTGACGTCACTGGTGTCCACATAACAGCAGAGAGAACATGCGATGTGTTCTCATATGAGCAACCTATTCTTTTTGTGTGTGTGCTGACTTCTGTCAGGATATCTTCTTTACGTCTTCTACCAAAAAATTGTTCTCTCCTTGTTCGTCTATAAAATCATATATCTGCAGTTTCCACATAACTACTCATTAGTTAGCGTATTGCCTACGATTCACATCGATACATCAGAATGGGGTACATATGTCTCATGTAGTTGCCGATTCACCGAGCAGTGAGGTGAGGGTATACATGTCACCAAGCCATTAGAGGAAAATGCGAAGGGCGTTCACTCAGACTGCCATAGGTGTTATAAGCATGGGAGCTCTTCCTTGGCTGCCGAAGACATGAATAGAAACATGTATGGAGATTCCCGTGTGGAATAACGCTATCATGTTTTATATTACATGTGCGTTTACCACTAATATACTTAAGTAAATATTCTTATATTTGCAGGTTTCAGGTGAAACAATTTGAGTGACAAGAATGGAGTTTAAACTGATACTAAGTCTCACGGCAGTGACCCTACTACTGTTGTGCCTAGCTGATGTCAGCGTTGATGGGAAATATGTGTTTGGCTACGATGCTGATCTGGCACCCACTGATGTGGGCAGACGAGCAGCAAAAGGTGAAGAACGTTATAAAAGATTGTGTCTAGCACAATATTCCCAGTACACTTGAGGCGTGTCAAAAGTCATTCACTGACTGAATGAATTACACGTAGCAATGCAGTGGCTAGCACTTTTGATCTCCACACATTTTATGTGTGCTATGAAAAGCTCCTCTAACTTTACTTTTTATTTTTTTTAAATTCTGTCTTCAACGGCGCCACCTCCTTTGTATACATTGCTACCTAACTAGGTGTATGATTCCGTCTCTTGGAGTGGGGTTTCCTCATATGAGACCAGATTATCATTTGCTTGATGTATTCTCATAATATTATCATAAACACGGAAGAGATTACGAAATGTTGAAAGAAAAAAATTTTATTGACAAGACATGTTCAACCTCACTTAAATGGTATCTGTGACAAGTTGGGAAATACCCTAACAGTATCTAGAAAACTCATAGAGAGATGGAAGAATTACTTCATTGGAATGTATGATATGAATGACTATGACGATATGAATGAGATACACGAATCAATGACAGCAGAGACATAACTTGAACCTTCATTAGATGAAACTGCATGGGCAATAATCAATCAATCAATCATGTGCCATGCCGGAAAGCGTGGGCGGTCATGACTCGCCATTTCACTCGATCACCAGTGTCGTGGATCAGCTCAGTATTCCTGTCCCGTCCATGCCATGTGGCCAAGCCATCCAGGTATTTTCCTCTCGGTCTTCCTCTTGGTCTGTTCCCTTCGATCTTGACAGTCGTCACCAAGTTCTCCAATCCATTTCTTCTCATAACATGTCCAAAAGATTTTGACTGTCTAATCTCTCTAATCAGCTTACGATGTTCATTTGTCTCCTGTAGTACTTGGTCATTGGTCTGTCCATGGTAGTTTTTGCATTTTCCTCAGAAACCACATTTCTGCAGCCATCAGATGTTTTTCAGCTTGACTGCTCATTGTCCATGTTTCACATCCATACAACAGGCTCTATGTATCCTCTCAACACTCTTTTTCTCGTTTCAATTGACATCTTTTTATTGGTCAGAATGTTTTTCATCTTGCTAAAGGCTACTTTCGCCATGGCGAAAAAGCCAGAATAATGCAATTAAAAAACCAGAATAATGGTAAATCGCCTGTATGTGATGAGATTTAAGCTGAACTTATTAAAGCGGAGGAGAAGAAAGCATACCGATACGTCACGCATTACGTAAAAAGATATAGACAAATGGTATATGGCCAAACGATTGGAAGAGAACTGTCTTCATTCCAGTACCAAAAAAATAAAAATAAAATATAGGGCAAGTTGAAATTAAGCACCTGATCAGTCATGCAAGTAAGATTCTACTAAACATGATAACGAGAAGACTTCGCAAGAAACTGGAAGAATCAATTAACGTGATTTCAAGCTGGATTTCAACAAGGAAGAGGAACAAGAGATCACATAATCAACACGCGTTTAATGATAGAAAAGTGTAGATAAATTAAAGTAAACATATTCTCATATTGTGTGGATTATTTAAAAGCATTTGACTGTTTACAACATCATAAACTTTGGGAAATCATGAGGAATAGCCGGTTTCCATCACATGTAATACATCTCATAAAAATGCTATATCCAGACCAACAAGTAGCGTTTAGAACAGATAGGCGAGAAATCAGAGTGGTTTGACATCAAGAAAGGTTCAATCAGGGCTGTGCATTGTCACTATATTTCTTTAACCTGCACGCCAAGAATAAATATGTGAAATTTCAGAGATGATATAACCAAGGAGAATTATCATGCCCTAAATATCGGTAGACATAAAATACCAGAAATTCTATTTGCTGATGATACAGTATTACTATCCACATTACAGTATGGTATAGAAAAGCATGATAACCTCAAACCAAGAGAATAGTGATAATCACAACGTATATCTTAACATAGCAAAAACAAAGATAATGCATACGGGAGCAGGTAATAAGGAGAATGCATTATAGAATATATATGTTAGTGATGCAAAATTGGAGATGATGGACAATTTCTATTATATTGAGTCAATAGTTACAATACATGGAGACACAATGAAAAGTATGTACGTACGTACTGTATGTATGTATGTATGTATGTATGTATGTATGTATGTATGTATGTATGTATGTATGTATGTATGTATGTATGTATGTATGTATGTATGTATGTATGTATGTATGTATGTACGTATGTATGTACTGTACTGTATGTATGTACTGTATGTATGTATGTATGTATGTATGTATGTATGTATGTATGTATGGATGGATGGATGGATGGATGTATGTATGTATGTATGTACGTACGTACGTATGTATGTATATATGTATGTATGTATGTATGTATGTATGTACGTACGTACGTATGGATGGATGGATGGATGGATGGATGGATGGATGGATGGATGTATGTATGTATGTATGTATGTATGTATGTATGTATGTATGTATGTATGTATGTATGTATAATAATTATGTAAAATAATTATGTAATTATATTAGTGCGATTACGACCCACTCTGAGGAAGAATTACAATATCTGTTATCTGCATTCTCCAATGCTTGTTCTGAATTTGGTTTAACAATTAACAAAAAGAAGACACAGATTATGTCACAAGGTGCACATGGTGTACCATCAATCTTTATTGACGACGCTGAACTGGAGATAGTAGACCATTTTACATATTTAGGATCAGAGGTAAAGAGCATATTATCCATCGAACAGTAAATCAACATCAGGATTGGCAAGGCAGCAACAACAATGAACATGTTACCACAAAGAGTCTGGGCGAACAGGAAGCTTACTGCCAAAACAAAAGTCCTCGTCTACCAAGCCTGTGTCCTTAGTACTCTTCTTTATGCCAGTGAAACATGAACAACTTACTCATGCCAAGAGAGACGTTTAAACAGCTTTCATATGCGGTGTCTGCGAAGAATACTTGGTATTAAGTGGCAAGACAAAATCACAAATACTGAAGTATTGGAAAGATCAGGTTGTGTGACGGTGTATTCCATGCTCAGTCTTCGTAGACTTAGATGGATAGGACAGGTTAGGAGGATGGATGATGGTAAATACCAAAGGACATCTTTTTTAGTGAATTACTGACGGGTAGGAGATCTCAGGGTCGGCCTCTACTACGATACAAAGATATGTGTAAGCGGGACATGATTGATACAGGCTTTGATAATCCACATTGGGAACACGTCGCCGCTGAACGTGTTGCATGGAGGGCAACTATCAGAAACGGAATAAAGACAAAGGAGAAAATGATTGCAGATAACGCACACACAGAGCTTGAGAGACGTAAGATGGTGCAAAATGGTGGAAATGACCATGTTTTCACATGCACCTACTGTGGGAAAACATTTGCAGCAAGAATTGGCCTTACCAGCCACACTCGCCACCGCCTTGGATCGTAGTTATTATGCCTTTTTGAAGCACAATGTACCAAACTATCGTCTGTCAAGACGGAAAGTTGCCAATGCAATGTAATGTATGCATGTATGTATTCACTAACACATGATATACACTATCTAACTACTATGTAGATATCATTAGTGTTGTATTTATGTCTGTTTAATTCCAGCCGGATCTTCTTGGAATCGTAAGCATAGTTTATCATATAGTGATGCTAATTTTAATGTCAATTGTATTTCATTGTGATGTCTGCGTTATAGTTAAGATAGTCCATATTCAATACAGTTTCTGACTATAATTATTACAACAATTATAATCTTTTAATAATAACAGTCTATCTAACTGTAGAAATTGGGATTTTAAGCCAAAGCAAAACCATCTCAAGGTGGAACTACAAGAAAGCAGACTGCACAAGCATCGCACCAGCCTGGTTAGAAGCCTGAACACTGAGAAAAATAAAGTAGTTTAAGAGTTTGGGAAATGCATACTACAGGCTGCACGAGAAACAGTACCTAGAGGAGCCCTTACACATTATAAACCCTACTGGAGTAGTGAACTAGAACAGATGAATAATGATGTGGAAGTGTGCAGAAAGCAAGCAAGAGGCCCCTCCCAGCCAAGAGCACTACAATAAATATCAGCATGCAAAAGCCAAATGGCAAAAGGCCAAGCTGCAGGCTAGACGGAAAAGCTGGCAGGAGAGACACTGGACTTTGAAAAAGACACGAGGAAGGTGTGGAAGCTAATAACACAACTGACGATGAGGGCAAAGGGAGACACTCAAAAATTTCACTACATAAAGACGGAAACATCTTAACAGGAATGCAAGCAGCTGGCCATTTTGCGGACTCAGCGCGGTGTCTCCCCCCCCCCCCCCCCCCAACCCCACATTTTCTAAGCCATTTTTAAGTTCTAATGTGTAGTGACTTGGGATATCATTTCTTCTAATTTGTCTTCTTCTTCTTTCGTTCGCTTAAAATATGTCTATAACTGCAATGCATTCTCTTGTATGAATTTAACTGTCTTTTTAGGTCACTCAGCGGTCCATAGAGTTTATATTCCACTGTTGTCTCTCTAAGCCAAAATGTTTGCCTGCATATGTTATATTTTGGGCAGTCTTGGAGTATGTGCTCTGCTTCTGCGAGGCCAATCCACATGTGCACATGGCTGAGTCACCAATCTTAAATTGTGTATACATGTGGTTGTGTAATCTATTATCATGTTATGAGGCGCACAATAATGACGTGTTCTGGTCTGTGCATAACGTGGTAGTCGTCTTGAGCAGGTTTTGGTGGCTTTCTGACTGATTTGATCATTCTTTTATTTTGGTGGTATTTAACGGGCACATCAGGCTGTTCTTCTTTTGCTCCTTTCTTAGACAATCGACCAGCTCTGTCGTTTCCGGGTATTCCACAGCGGGATTGTATCCACTGTATGGTGACCTTATGCTGACTGTAAGTTCAGAAAGTAGTGTTCTTAGTACTGGCAATTTCCCAGATAGGAGCGCCTCGAGTACTGATTTTGCATCTGTCAATAGCACCACAGGTTGTGTACCATGGTTGGTATTTAGTACTTTCTCTGTTGATATCTTGATTGCCTCCATTTCAGCATCATAATTATGGCAGTACTTTCCTGTTGGTACTCTGGCCGTGTCCCTGGTATTATTTTGGTATTCTGTGTACACACCCGCCCCTCCATTTCGAACAGCATTTTGTGCTGACTCATCTGTGAAGACTCAGATTCAGAGGTCCTGTGGGTATCCTTCATCAAGGAAGTTGAGAGTTCTGCTCTGTACACTGTTCTGTTCCTTCTTGTCATATATTTCTCTCACTTTTGTCTGGATTTGTAGTGATAGCCTATGTTTTACTTTCCATGGAGTTCGCTCTGGAACAATTTTCAGGGGGATACAAACTCTGGGCAGGTCGGTGGTTTCTCTGCAGAATCATTTGGCATGGTGGATTAAACTGTATCTATTCAACCGTCCCATAGCTAAGTTTTCAAATATGTTCTTCATAGGGTGGCCTGGCAAGCTGAGGAACATGTCTGCTTGTATTGGCGTTTTCTAATCTCTGCGTTCTCTTAGTGCTTGTGTCCTCCCTATCTTCTCCATCTTCCCTATAGGGGTTGATCTCATCCCTCCTGTGGTGACTCTAAGTGCTTGATTTTGCACCTTGTCCAGCTCTTGTAGTTTGGTTTTTTATGCTGAACACCACGCATTTGACCCGTATTCCAGGTGTGGTCGCATGCTCTGTTGATATACTTTTCTATGTATTTTCCGACTGGCTCCCCATGTGGTTCCACCTAGCTTTCTCAGGATGGCTATTTCCATCTGGCTTTTGCTACTGCATGTTTGAAGTGCTTTCTCCATTTCAGCCTGTTATCAAATGTTGCTCCAAGGTATGTTGGTTTTTTATCTTTTCCTAAGGGCGGTCCTTTTATCTGGATAATCACAGCCTTTTGATTTGCAGAGAGGGTAAGTAGAGTGGTGCTGCACTTGTCAGTTTGTATGCTGACACACCATCTATTTTCCCATGCAACAATTGTATCTAAGCTCTTTGTAGCGATCTGGTGGCCACTGATGCATGTTCATTTGTGCTCCACAAAACCAGATCATCAGTGTACATTGCTGCTTTAATTCCCTGCGGTAGATTAGCAACATGATCATTGATGAAGATTAGATAAAGTGTGGGGGACAAGACTCCGCCCGAGGGAACACCGTGGGGCAGTAGTACTTTCTTGCTCTTGAGTCCGTCTATCTGTACTCGGGCTCTTCTGTTGTACCAGTATGCTTTCACCCATTTGTGCATTCTTCCATTGACTTTACAGTTTCTCAGTTTCTTCATCATACCTTCTTTCCAGACTTTATCAAAGGCTTTCTTCATATCCATCCATGCCGCAAGCACCAGATTTTTCTCTTAGAATGCATCCTTTCTTGAGAGAGGTATGTTGTCTGATCTTCCGTATAGTAGCACAGCCTAAAGCCAGCCTGCTGTGGCACAACGACGTTTTCATTTTCAATGTACCACTGCAGTCTGTGATTGATGATGCGCTCCATTGTTTTGCAGAGACAGCTGGTGAGGCTAATTGGTCTGTAGCTGGAGGCAATAGAACTATATTTCCCTGATTTTAGGAGGCGTATCATGATTGCTTCTCTCCAAGCTTGTGGATCACTGCCTTATGTCCAACTGTTATTGAAGATCTGCAACAGCTTTACCTTGGCCGCTTTTCCTAGGTTCCTGATCATTTCTTTGAGGATACCATCAACTCCTGGTGACTTTCTCATTTTCAGTATTGATATGGCTAGCTCTAGTTCACTGATTGTGATAGGTGCTTCCAGAACCTAATGTAGTATTTCATTCTTTTCTGAATGTTGTCATTTGTCTCGAATCTCATGTTGTTTCTCTGGACTAATTTCGATATTGTTATCTTGTGCGAATGAGTCCGCAAAATCGCCATCTGCTACTTGCTTTCCTGTTAAGATGTTTCCGTCATTTATGTAGTGCAATTTTTTCAGTTTCTCCCTGTGCCCTCATCGTTAAGTTGTTTTATTAGCTTCTACAACTTCCTCGTGTCTCTTTCAAAGTTCAGTTACTCTGTTTTCTCCTGCCAGCTTTTCCGTCTAGCCTGCAGCTGGGCCCTTTGAAATTTAGCATTTGCGTGCTGGTATTTATTGTGGTGTTCTTAGCTAGGTTTGGCCTCTGCTTGCTTTCTACACACTTCAAAATCATTATGCAACTGTTCCAGTTCACTACTCCAGTAGGGTTTATAATGTTTACGGGCTCCTCTTGGTACTGATTCTCGTGCTGTCTGTAGTATGCATTTCCTAACCTTTTCAACTACTTTATGTCTTTCTCAGAAGTCAGGTCTTAGTCAGATATGACTGAGCTACCGTATGACAGTAGACGGTACTACTTGCTTTCTGTCAGCGCCGAATGTTGGGCGGCGCTTACCAAACCCGACACCCCACATTGTGCCAACGGCTTCGGGCGGAAGAGCGCAATTGGGAGGGTACTAGCCTTATCCTGGTGCGAGGAAATGCAACCCAAAGACAAAATAAGTTATGGCAGGGCAGACCAGGCCCTAAGCCTTGGTTGGCAGCTGGTCTAGGATCGAAGCTCCGACAGGCGGACAGTTAGAGCATTGCTTTGCTGATCCGGCAGCTTCTGCAGCTTGTCTTGTTCCAGATGTATAGGTGTTAACTTTCCTCTGGAGTGTACTAGGCAGGCCAAGAGAGAGGGATCATGCTGCATGGGCAACACATGGTTTCTTTATTTTAGCCCAGGCTTTGTGCTATGGAGAAGGCAATAATTCCATCCCTGGTCTTAACCGGTCTCGGAATCAAAGCGAGAGGCAACTGTTACGGGTTATAAGTCCTTGTCAGTTGGCGTAGACATGGGGCGCCACGCGTTGCCTCTGACGGTGGGAGACACCTACAGGTGTCACTGATCAGCTACCGCCCGCCTCAAGCTGGGCAGCCCCCGGCCAATTGGGTGCTGATCCGCCACAGCCTGCCTGCTTCAATGGGTGCTTGGGGATAGGACAAAATCTGAATCGCAGGCTGTAAAACCAATGCACCAGGTACTAATAAAAAGAATAATAGAAACCTCAAGCTACGGCTTGCAACCTGGAATGTGAGAATCATGTGTCCAGGATTCTCCACTGACTTGAGAAATATTGACGATGTGAGAAAAACGGCTCTGATTGATGCTGAACTCAATCGTCTTAACATTGATATTGCTGGCCTGCAGGAGACTCGTCCTCGCTGAGGAAGGGTCACTCAGGGAAAACAATTACACCTTTTTTTGGAAGGGAAGAGGGCAGGCAGAAAAAAGGCAACACGGTGTGGGCTTTGCAGTGAAGAATTCGCTACTGGGAATGATTGATATCCCAGCTGGAGGTAATGAAAGATTATTATCACTGTGCTTGGCAACCTCTTGTGGATTTGCCACCATTCTCACTGCATATGCACCGACACTCACTTCCTCTGATGATGTGAAAGATACGTTCTATGAGCAGATAGACTCTGCGATCAAGGCAGTTCCAAAATCCGACTACATTTATATGCTCGGTGATTTCAATGCTCGTGTGGGCAAGGACTCGAGTTCATGGCCAGTGTGCCTTGGAAAATACAACATCGGTCGCATGAATGATAATGGGCAAAGGCTGCTGGAGCATTGTATTAGAAATGACCTATGTATTACAAACTCCTTTTTTAAAACAAAAGAGATGCATAAGGTCACATGGAAACATCCAAGATCCGGCCATTGGCATCAGCTGGACTTCATTATCACACGGAGACAACATCTGAACCATACATCATTAACTCGAAGTTACCACAGTGCTGACTGTGATACAGATCATTCTTTGGTTGTTGCAAGGGTTAGACTGAGACCAAAGAGAATCTACACAGCTAAACACAAGTCTAGCCCCAGGATTAATATTATTAACACTCACGATCCTGGAAAGTGTTTTGAATTTCAACAGCAACTTGAGGACGCTTTCAATGATACATCAGAAAATTGTATAGTAAATGATAAATGGAGTAAACTTAAGGAAACTATTTATAAAACAGCAGTAGGGTGTAGCATGATGTCTTCAGACGTTCGTATCCCCAGTCCATTTACATTTCTCAATACTCAGTAGTTAACCACGTAAACCGTCGTGATACCCTAACTAAAAATAGAATCGTAGATTCTAGATCGAGAGAGGGTAGATGAATGGTGGGGGCTCAATTTCATTGGGTAACCCTTGGGCTGGTAACGCTCCTTAATACATAATTAGCCCGCCAGTCGAAGCCTTGATTCCATCCCGTAAAGACGTGTTCAAGATGCAGTGGTAAAATTTGCCCAAAAGCATTCTTTAAGATGTGGTCATCTGCACATCAGGTACCTAAATCATTTAATATGTTATGTGTAAACCTGATGAAGTGAGAGAGAGACGAATGACCGAGTATTTTCTTGAGAAAATGTGAAAGAAGACAGAACTTCGTTGTACAGTGACTCTAAAACTGCTGCTCAAAACCTGTCATGTCTACCGCAGTGAAACATTCTTACCATGTCTATTGTCTGTCTGATTTGATGATTTGCATATGCTTATGACTGTAAACTGTGCTCAATGCATATTGCAAAACCTTTGTGCGCTCTGAACATTCGTTGAGTGCCTATCATGACCATTCTTAACCAAACTGTACCTTGCTCTTGAGAGTTACCTTTGGCAGTTATGTTTCAGAATGTGTGATGCTATATACTGCATGTAATTTCTCCCTTATAATGGCTGAGAATGTTTGAGTGAATGAGATGATAATTATATAATTAACTTCTCATAATTGTAAAAGTAAAGACGCTTATTATATCCATGTTTGCAGGACTGCATTGCACTGTAGAAATTAACCTGCAGTGTCTGTCAGATGAATACATGGGAAGGCTCATGCTATTTGTCAGGGAAAATTCATGTTTTCTTTCATTATGTGTATTCCACATGTGAAGGCTATATTAGTGCATGATTTCTGCCATACAATGCCTACTTCTTGGTGCTTAATCACACTGTCTGTTCTCATGGTACACCGGTCCCTGTGATCTACTCATTGTGAGAATTTACAAGATAATTGTGTGAAGCTGCCTCTGATTAGGAGTATGTGCCTATGACTTCACGGTTTTGGGGATGAACCTGGAGAAAGGATATCACCCCAAACCACCAAATAAAATTGCACTTCATCATCAGTGAGAGGCGGGTGTTCGAATATCACACTCCTTTTCCCCTCCCATTCCTCTCTGAATCTGTGATAGTACTGTATACCTATGACCATGTTAAACAGATGTAAAACACATGTTGTGCTTTTGTTTATTAACAGAGAATGAGGAAGATGGGGGAGGCCTTTCAATTACCAGGACAACTCTAGGGAAGTCCTGAGCTCTAGTCTTCACTCCAGCTGAAAAATAAGACTCCATAAAGTACCACATGAACAACAGGTTGCAAATGGTCAGCCTGAATCCACTAATTCTGGCCTATACAGATGGCACTGAAGAAAAGTCTTGATTAAAGGCCTAAGACAGGGATACTCTCTATTCTTTGTAAATGTTCCAGGCTATATCTTCAAGAGAAATTCAAGAAGAAACCTTGGGAGGAGAGATCACCTGGTCTTCAGCATGTCACTACTGGCTAAGAGTGGACATCAATGTGTACCTGGAGATTACCATACCTCTCCTCAAAACCATATCTTGAGGAGTGTTCCAGCTTAATATTGGCTGAAAGGCTAATGGAGAAGAAGTATAATAAATAGAGCAAATTCTCAAAATGGATTAGTGTTCAGTTGGTGTGGTGATTCAGTTCCATCAGAAATCTTAGGAGTAATAGACTGTGAAGAAAGACAGCTGGGACATGTTGTTTCTTTTTAGATCTTCCTCTACTGGAAAAGTAAAAGAACAGTCCTAAGTGTCAACTTCATGAACTCACCAGTGAAAAGATAGAGCTTTAAAATTTCTTTCAAGATTGTGACAGCAGGGAATAGCCTGAATTGGAAAACCATCATGGGGAGAACTGTAACCTGAGCTGTCCAACACCATCATAGGTGCTAAAAGGATTAAACAGACCAGTGGAGCAGAACGTCCCTATGCTTGCCCCAATTTATGGCTTATCTGGTGTTTCCCTCATTAACAGTCGAAGAAAGGATTTAAGTCTAAGTTGTGGTGTAGGATAACCTATGGTGTAGAGATATGATGGAGGAGGGTTTGTTTTAGATTGATGTTTCTGTGGGGATAAGGAGTGATGCGTTTGGGTTTTCATAGATAATGTCACTATAATTTGCATATAAACATATTTGAGATGTAAATTGTTGGCAGAATATGAAGCCTGAGTCTTCACTTGACCTCATCAGACATTAATAAAAGATTAGTTGTAAGAGAACAGTTTTGAGATATATGTCCCTGTGGTTGTCTTGTCCAACTGGTGTCAAGCATCTTCATGGTGACTGTTACTCTACTGTTGTGGTTGGTTACAGAGATTGTGAAAGTCCTGTGTGGTTGTTGTCAAGTATTTTTCATGATGTATGACTTGTCTAACCTGTTGGTGTGATCATTCTTTGTGAATGTTTGTCCAACTGTTGTCAAGATCTTCTCATGTTGTCTTGTTCAACCAGGGTAAAATACAGTTGTTGTTGTTATGTTCACTACAATGGTACAATTGTCAATGTGATCATTTGTCCAAGTGTCTTGTGTCACTTGAAATAATATTAAAGAGATCAAACATGAGGTTGGCGATCAGAGCACAGTCAGCTGGAAGATGAGAGAACTGCTTTCATTGGTTGCTGTGGCTAACTGCCAAGATCTCTATATATAAATATGGCCTAGAAGAGAAATCATCTATAAATAATTCTGTGTAGAACTTAACTTAGGTCTAATTTCTTACAGTGGGGGTACTCGATGAGCCAAAATACTGAATGGTTTCTCTACAAGGGTTATGCGAGAATAAATATCAATACCTCTAGACACCACTTGCTGTTACTAACCTGTATCTTTTATGGAGAGATATACTTTATAGAACTTCACTCATTGGAACTTCTGTAATTCTCTATAAACCCACAAAAAAACCTCACATAGGGGTTTACGGCACTGTGGATCATAAGAGGCAGGACTGGTTTGCGGCAAACAGCCAGATACTGCAACCCTTGATTGATAAAAAGAAGATAGCTCTCTTAAGAAACACCGACGCGTAACACCGGAAAGACCAACGCGTAACACTCTGAGTGAGCTGAAGCAAGCGAGAAAGGATGTACAAAAGACTGCCAGGCAGTGTGCGAATGACTATTGGATCACGTTATGTGAGTCCATTCAAATCGCAAGTGATAAGGGAAACATCAGAAGCATGTATGAAGGGATAAAGAAAGCCTGTGGTCCAATGATCAAAAGAAGTGCACCGCTGAAAACCTTGACTGGAGAAATCATCACTGATAAGAAACAGTAGATGGATAGATGGGTCGAGCACTATTTAGAGCTTTACTCAAGTGAGACCAAGCTGGCGGATGATGCCTTCAACGCCATAGAGGCCCTGCCAACTCTTGACCACCTGGACACACTTCCCACTATAACAGAAGTTAAGTGTGCTATAAATGAGCTTGCATCTGGCAAGGCTCCAGGTAAGGATGGGATTCCAATAGAGGTGATCAAGAGTTGGCAAGACACCCTCGCTCTACAGATCCACCAGCTAATAGAGCTATGCTGGCGAGAAGGACAAGTCCCACAGGATTTCAAAGATTCAAACATCATAACGCTGTACAAGAACAAGGGAGATCGGAGCGACTGCAACAACTATAGGGGTATCTCACTTCCGTGTATTGTTGGGAAAGTATCTGCCAGAATTGTCCTGCGCAGACTTCAAGTCCTGGAAGATCAAGTCTACCCCGAATCACAATGCGGCTTCCGTCAGAACCGGTCTACCATTGATATGATATTCTCATTGCGACAGATGCAAGAAAAATGCCGGGAACAAAATCAGCCACTGTTTATTGCCTTCATCGACCTCACAAAGGCATTCGATTTGGTCAGTCGTGAGGGTCTGTTCAAAGCACTAAAGAAGATTGGCTGTCCACCAACTCTTCTGTCCATTGTGGAATCGTTCCACACAGGCATGAATTGTATAATCAAGTTTGATGGTTCAACTTCAGAAGAGTTTGAAATCAAGAGTGGAGTTAAGCAAGGTTGTGTACTAGCCCCCACCCGCTTTGGGATATACTTTTCACTTCTACTGAAATATGCCTTTCGTGATCAGGATGACGGTATATACATTCACTCACGCTCAGATGGTGGCCTCCATAATGCTCAGAGATTGAAGGTTAAAGACCAAAATTAGCAGGGTACTAATCAGAGAGTTGCTTTTTTCGGATGATGCTGCGATTACGACCCACTCTGAGGAAGAATTACAACATCTACTATCTGCATTCTCCAATGTTTGTTCTGAATTTGGTTTAACAATTAACAAAAAGAAGACACAGATTATGTCACAAGGTGCACATGATGTACCATCAATCTTTATTGACGACGCCGAACTGGAGATAGTAGACCATTTTACATATCTTGGATCAGAGGTAAATAGCAAATTATCCCTCGATCAGGAAATCAACATCAGGATTGGCAAGGCAGCAACAACAATGAACATGTTAGCAAAAAGAGTCTGGGAGAACAGGAAGCTTACTGCCAAAACAAAAGTCCTCGTCTACCAAGCCTGTGTCCTTAGTACTCTTCTTTATGGCAGTGAAACCTGGACAACTTACTCACGCCAAGAGAAACTTTTAAACAGCTTTCATATGCGGTGTCTGCGAAGAATACTTGGTATTAAGTGGCAAGACAAAATCACAAATACTGAAGTATTGGAAAGATCAGGTTGTGTGACGGTGTATTTCATGCTCAGTCTTCGTAGACTTAGATGGATAGGACACGTTAGGAGGATGGATGATGGTAGAATACCAAAGGACATCTTTTTTGGTGAATTACAGATGGGTAGGAGATCTCAGGGTCGGCCTCTACTACGATACAAAGATGTGTGTAAGCGGGACATGATTGATACAGGCATTGATAATGCACAATGGGAGCACGTCGCCGCTGAACGTGTTGCATGGAGGGCAACTATCAGAAATGGAATAAAGACAAAGGAGAAAATGATTGCAGATAAAGCACACACAGAGCGTGAGAGACGTAAGATGGTGAATAATGGTGGAAATGACCATGTTTTCACATGCACCTACTGTGGGCAAACATTTGTAGCAAGAATTGGCCTTACCAGCCACACTCGCCACCGCCATGGATCGTAGTTATTGCCATATGACAGTTATTAAGCCTTTTTGAAGCACAATGTACCAAACTATCGTCTGTCAAGACGCAAAGGTGCCAATGCAATGTATGTCTTTCTCAGTATTCAGGTTTCTAACCAGAATGTAAATGCAATGCTTGCCCAGTCAGCTTTCTTGTAGTTCCACCTCGAGTAGGTGCTGCTTTCACTTACAAGCTCATTTTCTACAGTGAGAAAGACTCAGACACGCCGATGATCACTGCCGACAAGCTGTTGCCCAGCAATGCGTTTAATGTTCCACTCCAGGTCTGGTGAATGAAAACTAGGTCAGGTGTAGTTGTAGTGTGCCATAATCTCGAGTAGAAGCTATGTGGGTCAGACGGCTTGTTAATTATGATGAATCTATGTTAATCAAGATGAATCTATTCTCATCCTGCCAGTCTTCCAGTCTCTCTCCTCTCTGGTCTATGTGGTCATAGCCCCAGCTCTGCGAGTGACTGTTGAAATCGCCACACCCAATCAATTTCTCTTGTAATGTTAGTGTGTCCAGTGTCTGTGAGCGGTCACTTGGACAGTAGTAATTGATCAGGTGTAGGTATGTATTGCCTGTCAGCCCCTTTCATGTAAACTTCAATTTGGGAAGTAGTGATGTTATTTTAACAAGGGTCAGTATCCGACCCTTTCACCTATCGTTTCGGTCAGATCGGTAACACTTGTAGCCTCTGATTTTGGAGGCTATATTTGCGTAGAGGTGAGTTTCTTGCAAGAACATACGCTTACATTTCCTTTGTGCAAGATGTTCTCTAGTTACATTGTTTGTTGTTGTTGACTCCCTCCGCATTCCAGTGCATTATTTTAAGTCTTTGTTTGGTATGGCCAGACGCTCTATTTTCAGGTCCCCTGGCTCCACAGGACATTTGAGAAGGACCTCCAGTAGCTGTGGTTAGACTCTTTCGAGGCATAGGGCCCGGCACTACACTTGCCTGGGGGGTCCAAAGCAAGGCGAGCATTTTAACATTTAGCAGTAGTCGACATATTTCTTAGCATGATTGCGTGGCATCCTGATTTCTGTGGTGCGCCTCCTAGCTGGCTGCCTCCGTCTTCAGCACCTTTCGTTTGCTAGAGCAGACTGTGGTCTTGATCGACACAGATCTGAATCTGGCTGAAATATAATTAGACTTTGGTTTTATTTTATACGAATTTCATCTAGTTAAGATCTGTTATAGAAGAATGGCGTTGCTAACAATTTATGTTTCATAAACACAACAAAAACACAGCTAATGCACAAAAGCTGTAGTCACTGAGTTAGAGATTACTTAGAAGTAAAGTTAATTATACGTGATGACGTATTTACAAGAATTTGTGGTATGAAAAATCCAACATATACAAAGACAAAGCATATGATTGAAATAATTACCTCCACGATTCTGTTTTTTTTTTTCTGTACTGCTGAATAAAAGCTCATCATTCCCGAATACATAGATATTGTGGACATATGCTACTTTTGAATTCCTTCATGCGTCTCTTCTTGACCTTAACAACATAATGTGTACTTAGCAAATAGAATCATTTTACATTATATCCACATCTCATTTTCGAACCAAAAGTTCATTCCAGTAGCTTGTTGATGAAATCACGTAATAAAAGTCCAAAATGAGGATATATGATTAAGCAAACCTTCTCCAGAAGTAAAATCAAACACCTAACCGTAACTCCGACCTATCAGCCATATTGGACCGGAAGTCTTCATTTCTTCTCATAATATTGACAGTAAAGCACTTTAAAATGAACATTTCGCCTTAAAACTGTCGATATGAGAGGGAGTAGAGAACAATGCTGTACAGTAATCTGCCAATGTAATGTTCCAAAGTTACCAAGAGTGCCAACACACTTCCATCATATACTTCATACACAACCACCAGCCAAAGAAACAAATATAGCATGTATTTACATGTGACCAATACATGCTATATTTTATACATGAATCAATACTGTAATATAAAAGGGAAAATATACATAAATGACAGTTCACTAAATGTATTTCTATCAACATTATTTCATAATGGTATTATGCACTTGACATATGTCTATTTTTTCAAAGGCAGCTTAAGACATGATGCACAACATTTTAAAGAGTAAAACAATTTAATGTTGAGTATGTTTTTAACTATATACGTTTCTATTTACTATGGTTTCACTTTACTCATCAAAGTTTTGTTATATATGGACAGACGTTAAGTTGTATAGTGCCATCACGTATTTAACTAATGCATATGACATCTCCACAGCACTTGGTGAGTAATTTAATCAGCAGTGCATAACATAATAACAATAAATTAATCAATGGCTTCATTGCAAGAAGTGTATTAGCAATAAAATAAAACAGCTGATCAAATTAAGGACTTGGTGGTGAAAACATGCATAAGTATATACACAAATAAATTAAGAACATACGTACATAGACGCATGCATCCATAAATACATACATAACACATAAGTATACATACGTACATAGACGCATGCAAGCATACATACATACATACATACATACATACATACATACATACATACATACATACATACATACATACATACATACATACATAAATACATACATACATACATGCATACATACATACATACATACATACATACATACATACATACATACATACATACATACCTACCTACCTACCTACCTACCTACATGCATACATACATACATACATACATACATACATACATACATACATACATACATACATACATACATACATACATACATACATACATACATACATACATACATACATACATACATACATACATGCATACATTTCATCCTTTCTTTTTCTACAGCAACTCCCTTCGGCGGTAAGTCATATTATTTCACCGTTACACAATACTAATTATTATCAGAAACATCTCTACTTTTATATTTTTATATACTGAAGGTGAACTCAATTGGTTATGTCATCGACATATCCTCTGTATCAAAGATTGCATCACCTCTGCATGTGTTATTTTTGCAGTGTTTTACCATGTGTATGGTGTACAGTGCCGGTCTCTCTGGTCTAGGCTGTGCATGACTTTCTCCGTAATCCCGTATTCTCAAGTGAGCAACGTGACGTGCGAGAGAATCCTGTGTGGTTCTCTCCACTTCGGTACCTTAGGGGTACCTGAACAAGTCGCTCAAAAAGTAAACGCAAACTACTAAGCTTAATCTTGCCAAGAAATCAACAATCAACTGAAAGATGCTGATGTTGACAGCGATGTCCTGTAAAGGATTTGCTTACCAAAAAAAAGTGTACAGTAACGTGATGCAACTGTGTGATTGGGAAGAGCATGACAATAACATCCTTTAAATGCCTATAATATATTCATATTGTATTAGATTGTACTAAACGATCAATATACACGTTAATCTAAGACTAGTAATGTACATACATGTATTGTAATCATATAAACCTATGCTATTTTGAAATAATCTTTCATCTACTTCTGTGTCTTTGAGGCTAGAGCTTTCTGCCCGGCGACGTTCCGTATCTTATTCAGAAGTAGTTTCTAGGTATCATTTTCTGCCTCTTACATCTTTCAATCCAGTAGATGCACTTTGATAACGTTGTTTCTGCTTCTGCTAGTCTAATTGTAAGATTTTGGTTAAGAACTGATCATTCATCGTATTCAATTTCTTAGTCTTCAATGGTAGTCACAATAGAAACAATTTCATCATCGTTCATAATTTCAAATCCCCCATCATTTTGTGACATTCCAACCAATCTGCTACTTCTTCTGGCGTTTTCACTGTGTAGTTCTATATTGTTGCACAGTTGCACAATTTCGTGAACACTAACAGTCTCAGTTCCTTCAGTTTCGTCAATAGGTTCAGGCAAGAGTTTATTCCACCCATTCTTTAGGTTAGGCACTGTAAGGTCAGCCCAGGCAGTGGTGACATTCTCTGTGCAACATTCAATTAATATATATCGCTTCTACTCTTTTGTTTTTCTTTTTTAGACGATGACTGGAAACAGAAACGTTCGTTTAAACGAGTGACGGTTATATGAAGTTTCTCTCTCTCTCTCTCTCTCTCTCTCTCTCTCTCTCTCTCTCTCTCTCTCTCTCTCTCTCTCTCTCTATATATATATATATATATATATATATATATATATATATATATATATATATATATATATATATAAATATATACATCCATCCATCCACCATGTGCCATGCCGGTAAGCGTGGGCGGTCATGTTCTGCCATCTCACTCGATCACCAGAGTCGTGGATCAGCTCCGAGTTTCTGTCTCGACCATGCCACAAGGCCAAGCCATCCAGGTACTTGCTTCTAGGTCTTCCCCTTGGTCTGTTCTCTTCGATCTTACCAGTTGTCACCAAGTTCTCCAATCCATTTCTTCTCATAACATGCCCAAAAAATTTTGACTGTCTACGTCTAATTTCTCTAATCAATTTACGATCTTCATTTGTTTCTTGAAGGACTTGTTCATTGGTCTTTCTGGCTATCCATGGTATTCTTTGCATTTTCCTCAGAAACCACATCTCTACAGCCATCAGATGTTTTTCAGCCTGACTGCTCATTGTCCACGCTTCACATCCATAAAAAGTACAGGTTCTATGTAGCATCTAAACACTATTTTTTTCGTTTCAATTGACATCTTTTTATTGGTCAGAATGTTTTTCATCTTGCTAAAGGCTACTTTTGCCATGGCGATTCTTGTTCTAATCTCTTCAAGGCATCTCCCATCAGATGTTATTACTGTTCCGAGATAATTGTACCTATTCACTTGTTGAAGAACATTCCCATTTACTTGTATATTACCTAACATTCCACGTTGCCACTTTCAATAATATTAATCTGTTGCACCTAGTAGCCCGTTGACGGTCTGGAGTGTCCTAGTGCGCATGACTATCCCTACCCCTATCCCCTATATATATATATAAATATATATATATATATATATATATATATATATATATATATATATATATATATATATATATATGTCGGGGGGTACGGGGGTGTCAGGCATTGGTAGCACCTTTGGTAAGGATGGCTCTCATGTCCTTTCAGGACGCATCCCCCACTGGTCCAAGTCTGACACCCAGCTCGTGCCTGTGGCTCCTAGTAGCTGTCAGCATGCGACAGCGGCCACCCCCCGGGCAACAGCTGTGAGAGGCTGGCTAAACCAGGCATGGGTATCCGATTTGGTGTCAAACCAAGAGGTAAACTAGGGTATGCCTATCCAGCATGTGAAGACAGGATTCGGCAGACTGCGCGGAAGAAATCATTCCTGATTCAACGGGCAAGACGGCGTTTACCTGCAAAGCGATGTGGAACGTAATGAGCACGGCAAGGCACGTAGAGCGCCCTGGTCATCCACTGCACCTGTATTCGTCTCCAATCGTCTCGACTTGTCTTGCCACTGGACTCAGATGGACTCAGGCGAGAGCGTGAGGTCGACGAATTGCGCAACTCTTCCTCACTTTAATCCAAGTCATCGCGCAAGTCATTCTTCATCCAACGTCACATATCACCTTCAAGCCCTGTGGCGATGGGCTAGCGGCAAAGCGGCAGGCGTGGGTACGCTGGCAGCCGTAGTCGCAGACCTGCACACAGGCGGCTCAGGCCATATGGTCGTCTTCTACTGACCGGAGCAGCAGTGGGATTCGGCAGCCCCCTGAGCAAATCCTCCTCCAGAGACGTCAAGCATTCTTTGCCCACATTGTCAAAGAACATTTCGAGCCAAAATAGGCCTTATCAGCCATCTTAGAACCCACGGCTCCACACCTTCAACCCCACTGGATGAAATGAATGGTCATCATCATTCTTGATGGACAAACAACATAACATATATATGTCACAATAAGACACGTTAGATAAGATTGGTAAAAAATACCATAACAATAATATTGGGATATTTTAATGCAAAAGCAGGTACAGGAGGTGCTGACAATGAGAGATACGTTTTATTAAAATTTAGATTGTGAAACAGAAATTATGCGGATGACAAATTAATTGAATATTGCACAGAAAATGAAGTAACGATAGCAAACACACTTTGTAAACAGCATCTACGAAGGCTCCTCACATGGAAGTCCCAGGACGGTACTATCAGGAACCAGCTAGTTTCCGTATTAATACAAAGAAGATGGAGGTCAAGCTTCACATCAGCAATAACTCTACGAAGTGCAGTCTGCGATTCAGGTCATCAGTTATTAGAAGCAGATGTCAAAGAAAACATATAAAGCTTACCGTAGGAACTAGACCATTTCGTTTTGATCTCGCAAAAATACCAGATGCATACATCGTATTCCCTTAGTGAATTTGAATTACATTCAATCTACACCTGAATGGGTACTCCACGGGAATTATAACTAGCCAATCCAACAGAGGAAACTAAAACCCGACGAAACTTCAGTACCTAAACTCAAGGTATTTATCCCGCTAATCTTTCGATTAACCGGTAGCCGTGGCTAAGGGCTTGCGGACGTGGTTTGTCAGCCCGTATACCCGGGTTCGAAACACACCGGTGTCGGTTTTTTTCGAAAAAGCTATAGGTGCCGGTCGTTCAGAAAGCAATGACAAACTACTGAACGTAAAATGTGCCCAGGAATCACGAATAGCGACAATGCTGGGGTTGACTGCTACTTCCTGTGAAGGACATGCAACTAAATAAATAAATCTTTCGATGGGATTACCTAATGCAATGTCTACAGGACAGGCTCATTACAGCTAGTTAGTTAGTTAGTCAATAGATAATCCTCATTGCACATCGAACCATTCAGTCCATAAGTGCTCTGATCCCCTCCTCAGCAAATCCCGCAGCGTGTAGCGGCTCACGTAACCAGTTTTGTGTTGGTTAATCAATCTTCTTTGGCTTCCTGTGTAGTGTTCTTATTTGGCAACACCTCTTTTAATTTGCAGTTCTAGCAGTCTGACCATGGTTGTAGAATAACAGTCATCGCTTAGTTCTCGCAAAAGTCTTACTTCTCGTAGAGCATTCAGAATGTCAGCCTGGTCCATAGCGCGTCCCCTCTCCACAGTAGCCTTACCTGCCAGCTTGTCAGCCCGCTCATTTCCTTGTACTCCCGCATGCCCTGCCACGAAAATGAAACTAATCTTTGCCAGCCGAGACCGCTCCAGAGACAGTCAACACTCTCTTCGGATTCACCCCATCTCTATCCTCTTGAGCATACCCACTGAGTCGCTAAGGAAACAAGCCCTAGTGAATATCTGTGTCTTGAGCCATGTTATTGCTTTACTTACTGCCATGACTTCCATAGTCTGGCTACTTGTGGTCTCAGCAAAAGCACCAGAGTCATCCTTCACAATTATCCCTCCGGCCTGCGCCGTAAAAGCACATGTCGGACGACCGACCCATCTGTGTATATGACAACATCACCGTCTAGCGAATTCTCGAAAATCAACTCTTGTACTTCCGCCTCCACAGCAGCCGGATTTTCTTGTCTGCACTTTCTGTCTAGTTGGATGCAGACTGAAAGAGACGTATAGAAATATGTTGGTACTTGTACCCACTCCTCGCCAGGTTCTAAGTCCTCAAGTGAACATACCTGTTGAAGAATGTCCTCGGCTTGACCCATCCAGGACCTTCCTCTTTTCAACCTACTGCCCTTCACATTCCTAATTTCACTATGCAGTGGATGTTGTGTGTTTGCGTTAACTCTGAGGTAGGCACGTGCTCTGGAAATTTGTATTCTCTCTTCAATGGTTGGAAAATTAAGAAGGTTGCGCATCGCCCTGGATGCTGTATCTCTTGTACATCCAAGAATAATGCGCATAGCTTCATTCTGTATCCTTTCAATCCTTTCTATCTGCTTACGGCTGAGAGTCAGGATTGCCATTGCATACTCAAAAACAGACATGACCAGCCCTTCGTATAGAAGACATAGATGGCGCTGCTCACAGTTTGCTGCCGCCATCACCCGCATCGGAGCCAAACCCCGCTTGGCCTTTGTTATCACGTGGTATATGTGCTCGATATAAGCAAGGCTTCGATCAAATCGTATCTACAGGTAGTTCATTGCCTGCGTTCTTTCCACAGTCTCTGAACACAGCTTTACAGCACTCGGCCTAACATTATATGCTGCAACTCCAGTTATTAGGTACAGAACCACACCTATTCTTACCGCAGCAGTAAAAGAACTTGTCCATCTGTACGCGTTTAAAAATTTACATGCATTTACCAGTGTACCTAAATCAATAGGTTGGTCAAATATATACCCAACTGGATTGAAAATGTACTTCAGAAATGTTATTGGAAAATGGCCAAGCCGACACGCCACACACCTCCTGCGCCATCGATTGTATTGCAAGATTTTGGAAACTGGTCTCGTGACAGAGACAATTTTTTAGTGTGTTGTGTAACACACACAATGGTCGCATGTTAAATTTCGCAGAGGCCATAATGATTAATCTACATAGGCCAATGGTGTGCAAACAGAAAGACATGATAGTCAGTTTACAATTGCCGTCATAGACAATAGCAATGGTCAACATCTACTCAACATGTGCTCCGAATACGGACTAATAATAGCAATAGTTTTTTTTTCAAAGTCGTCGTAGCCACACCAAAACCTGGTATAAATGGAATGTCATAGATCAAGCATCGCAAATTGACTTTATTGACTTTAGGAAATCAGACAGGAGACTACTACTGGATTCTAGAGCATTCCCAAATACTGACGTCAAATATCTAATTCCTACCAAATATAGGCAAAGTAAGCCTTAGATTACATAAGACATGCTACAATTAATAACACAACGAAGGGAACTGAAACAGAAAGGAGAAGTAATCGATAACAGCAGGATGAAGTATACATCCTTTACACGGAAATAAGAAAGAACAAAATAATGGATAAAAACCAGTATATACAAGATGGTTGTAATAGAATAGAGCAATATCATAACAATATAAGAGGTTACGAACTGTTCAAAGCCCCTGAAAGCACGACCAGAGAGGAACATCCAGACAAGGAAACATTTCCAGTTGTTATCTCGGAGTATACCAGTTCGGAGACTCAGGAACCACAGGGAATTGTTAGGAGCCAGAATATGGATTCGGCTTTTGTGCAGACAACATTGCCTGTAGTTACTAGCAAAGAAAACTCTTCACACAAGATGGAGGTAGAAACTGCTGGCATCGCTATAGCTGAAATAATCAGGGTATTCCAGCGACGGGAACCTGAAGTAACAGAAGTCAAGAGTGGTTTGGAATAAACACTCTTATGACTAAATCTACCCTTCAGTCAGGTCGATTTAATAGGAGTAGATCAACTATTTGTGGATACTTCATTTAAAAGTAACTCCACTTTATCGCCCTTGAATAACTATGTTATTTCTCAAGGCTGGACAGCCTGGCACAGTAAATTTCCAATTTCTAGCACGGTTTGTACAAGAAACTCTAATGCAGAGAAACTCAGCCCATTAACTGATTATCAGGGGAAGAAACCGCGACACCGAGGAGGGAAGATTGTTACGCCCGACTTTGAAGGAGGAAAGCGCCAGTTGAATTTATATTATGGGACCATGATGTGTAACATTATTTCTTTCAAAAGGAAGATATTGATGGATCAGTTAAAAATCTATAAAGGATGGAGGAAAATCACGGAGACAAGCTTTGCTGTGGCCAGCTTATGTGAGACTTCACTACGGGGACATCCTCGGCTGAAAGGATTAAATCACGTGAGGGAGTGGACTAAGACAGTCGCCCACAGGCGTAGACGAATCCCGATGATTGTGATCTTTTCCAGAGGGGTAACAATACAACCTCCTGACAATTATCGGATTTTACCAAGCTATTGCATGGAATCCCGGCCGAAGACCAGGTACAAGGACCTATCCAGAGTATCCTTGGATTATGGAAATGGGACATCTTTATGCAGATGCAGGACAACCCACTGCCACAAGGAATATTGGAAACCTTTAGGCAGATACAGAAAGGAGAGTGCTTAGGCATTATTCTGGGATGTACGGCGTGCTTTGACAAAAGATTTCTGGCAGAAACTTTTTTTAAGGGGGAAGCTCTGTCATGAAATGCAGCCTTTACAGCCCAGAACAATTTTCGGTTCACTTTTGAAAGACTGCTTTCTCTATAAGCATGTAAAAGACCACTGAATCGTGAATCAAGTGGGCTCACAATGGCTCTACAAGCAAATAAAACCGCCCTGGCATGACGCAAACAACCTGGTTTATCACCAGAATTGGAAACTAGTCTACCCCAGAGCCTAATTGCTCCTTTGACATGACACATGATAAGCAGGGCTATGAAATCGCTCAACCGTTAAGGCTGACCACCTTGTGAAACAGACCAGAGAACCAAGGTGTGAAACCACTATTTGATAAGGTTCCCAGGGGGAATCTGTCAGACTGACAGGGGCCTCTCAGCCACACATAGCATGAAAGGCAAGCTAAACAGATACTGCCCACTGCCCAAGTGTGAAAGCCAACCATTCAAAAATTAGGTGTTGGGTGTCTGGCAGAGGCAATTAACATTGGGCCTGTGGACTTTGTACCAGACAGAGGGGAGCAAGGTGTGAAGACCATTTCAGGAAGAGTTTATGACTGGACATGCAGGGAGATAGTGTGTCTGCCCTGTAGGAATGTGTGAAACAGATTTGATAAAGCAATTAGAACAGTACTGAAGGAATGTTAATTGCTTTGGGATACTAACTAAATAGGCTGTTAGCTCTGGTCATGTTAGAAATGAAAAAATCTCTGAACAGGTAGGACAACCAGCTCGTTTTGTAGTCATATGTATGATTCTTATGTTGCTAGATTTCTCTAGGAAAGTTATTTCTTAGTAACTAGGCAAGTCTTTTAGATGTATGTACTGTTTTTCAGTCTATATCTGACCTAGGTTATTTCAAGAAATATCATTGCCTGTGTATACTTTTATGTGTCTTGGTAGAGGCTTGTCATTTCTTTGTACACTATTCTAGTTGCCTGTTGGTGTGTGCATTTGTTGTACAGAATATAGTCAACTGACTATTTATTTAATTCTTACCACAGCAGTAACTAAGTGGTGACTAAACTGTACAGATCAGCAGTATGGCTGGTCTGTGTGGTCACTTCAATTAGACTTGTTGTATATCTCATTTTGTAGGTATACAATATTATTACTCATTAATAATGCCTTATGCTATTATGTTGAGTATCAATATATGTCCATCTTGAAGTAATATATTGTATGTATATCGGAGGTTGATATAGTTGAATTGTCATATGCATAATTTTTGTTATAATTTGGACATGCTCTTGACAAACATTTATTTAGTCTGTGACGTATATGGAAACTATGTTTTCCAGTTTGTTGTAGATAAGGATATTACTTACTTTTTTGCATTATACAATGTAAGTAAGAATAGCCTTACATGCCATTTTGTATTCGCATATCTTAGGTTTATTTGATGTGATTTGTTATATGGTAACTCACTAAGAATAAATTGGTGTTATGCTATTGTGCGCGCATTGGAACCTCGCCTAATTGTCACATTTCTAGCAGAGGTGTAATGGTGCAGACATTACCCACAACTCGTATAGTATATATGGTGCTTAGCCCTTACAGGAACTTTGGACAGAGCGGCTGTACGACACAGAATTTCTGTATTAGCGACATGGACATGGCGACAGAAATGTAATCATTACAGGCGGGTGAGACAATTGAAAAGCCCGTCCCCGACTAAGACAGTAGGAGAGAGATATGGAGGGAGAAGGAGGATGGTGAACGCAGTAGAGCTGTAAGATAAACTTGGCCAGATTGGTCATTGTATATGTGTATGCTAGGATATGTTTTGCTTAGGATTGCACTGATGTAGAACTAGATATAACACATTCTTGAGTTTCTTTCAAGCTCTCACAAGGAGCACCTATGTTATAGATCTCAAGAACGAGTGACGACTAGGTAGAGCCAGGACTGACTGAGTCAGAATACCAGCACGCTGTTTTTGTGTCCACTGGAGAGTGGGGATCTGGACCACAGATCCAGATAGTTCAAGTAACAAGTTATGTAATGTTTGTCATCACTATCATGTTATATGATTTCATCATCATCATCTTGAAATCGGATATGATTAGTAAATAAATGTTGTAGTATTATAACACATAGTCCTATCGTTATATTTGTAATTCCAATTATGCATACGTGTTGTTTGTGTACATTGGTGGGGGTTTACTTAGACACCAAGGAAGGGAGCAGTCAGGAAGAAAAACCTGTACTGGGATAGTTGTCAGTACACTTTAATTCAGACTTTTAAAAAATCTATCCTAGCTAACCTTCTCTTTCCCATTCCTTGGCGAATATTCAGCACAGTTCATTTCAATTTTGTAACGAGCCACTTGGAGATGCACGTTGGATATTCATGGGCTTAATCTGTAGCTCAGCCATATAGATTTTGTCCCTAGTCAGTTTCTGACTATTTGGGGTTGCTCGCCAGTAACTAATACTTTCATCTAGCCGGTGGGGCACCCCGACTTCTGAAACATACATACATAAATACATAACATACATACATACATACATACATACATACATACATACATACATACATGCACACACACACACACACACATACATACATACATACATACATACATACATACATACATACATGCATGCATGCATACATACATACATACATACATACATACATACATACATACATACATACATACATACATACGTACATACGTGCATACGTACATGCATGCATGCATAAACATAATGTAGCATTTCTTTTGTCTACAGTTCTTCCCACACGTAAGTCAAGTTGTTGCACTGTTACGAAATACTCATTATCAACATTATCTTTATAAAAAACAAGATCATGTGCATCTCTAACTATCTATCCCTTGGCAGTGCTCACTATACTATTTGCCCCACCTTTGATGGATTAGTTCTTGAGTGTTCCTATATTTTTTCTTGGTTGAGATGTATTTGGCTCCCGTGTTTTCCACTTCTATAAATAGACTAAGTTATTTAGGATACCTGTCCTTTATTGGAGGAGAAATTTGCAGTTTGTTTCTTTTGACTAATATTTGGCCTAACTATATCTGCTGCCTCACTCAGTCAAGCTGCTACATTCACATAGTCATGTCTGGATCTAGCTGGCTCCAGCCACTAATTGAAATTTAAGCTCATAAATCTAATGATATCATCATTATGAACATCTGAAACGAAACTATGTACACCACAAAGAGAAATACGCAAAAGAACTGTGATCCTAGGAAAATAAACATTGGAAGGAAACGAGTCTTTGTGCTCTCAAATATTTATCCACAACATAATTGGTTGTTCTCCACCGAATCAGTCATTATATGGCGCTCAAGTTTTA
>JACEFZ010003815.1:542500-547500 GCA_014155875.1 Cepaea nemoralis
ACACACACACATACACACCACACGCGCGCGCGCGCACGCACGCACTCACGCACACACACAAACATTCATGCAATAAATATGTATGTCTACTTTCAGAGCTCATTACCCCCTCGGGGTAGAAAGAGGTAAATTATATTCATGTAAGTTGAAAGCGAATGTTACTGTCCCTAAAGTTGTACATGTTTCCGTGATACAAAATGTATGGTGCATGTCTGACTGTGTATATGCACACATGTTCTGATGTCCCAGCTGCGTTCAGATATGGATAATCCATCTAGTTTTTCGAACTGGTAATTTACAGGTGCATTCTTACACGCCATGACTCACCCTGGTCAATCTCATCAGTCGCATTCTCTAAACATCGTGATGATCTACTTCATCAGTATACACACGATTCCAATGCACCACGACCACATCCTCCTCATTCCGCACTATTACCCACACATTTGTGCAGACTCAGCCAACCTATCCATCTACTCATTTCCCACACATCATCAAGTCCTTGGGGGGGGGGGGGGGATTTTAACACATGCTCTCTATCTTTGATTGTTAAATGGAAGACTGCCATTATGCCAAATCATGTCTGTGTTCATCCTTCTTATCACATTTTGTGAGTCAGTTACAAACACGACATGTGTGAGCTGTTTGTACTCCAACAAGTGAAACGCCGCAGTGATTGTCTACATCTCCATTCTCGCATTAGATGTGTTGTATTATTATAAACTTGACTCTCCTGCACTAACCACCGTCCACCAAACTCGCCACGATCCAAAGGGCACTTCTTTTACCTCTTTGCACAGAGCCTTCTTTTGAGATGATTACATCGCCAGGTCGCGAATTATTGTTTATCAATGATTGCAACTCCCATTCAGTGCAGCCAGCAGGCCAATCCCTGAATTCATGAAGCAATGTTATTATGCCGCTGCAAACGTCTGGCAGTCTGGTTGTCGAGTCTCCTCTCCCATTGTTCTCAAAAATGCACACTTGGCTGAGAGTGCACACTGCCTGAGCCATCCATCAATTTCCTCTTATCAGCATGTGACCCTTATCTATGTCCAGCACATCGTGCATGTCGTGTTTCGTGTCTACAGCCATTCTCAGATATTGTGTAGCCTGCACCACCTGAGCCTGTCTGCAGCCTTGGGTAAGGCTAAGTTGTATCCCATGCACACTACTGGCTTGTATCGTGTATATCCTGGACGCTGTGGGAAGTCCCAACCCATACTCAATTACTGATTGAATCAGGTGTGGACATAGAATTAACAACATTCTTTGCTCCATGTCTATTGCTGTCATGATCTTCAGCTCACTTAGTCCCTTCTTAGATCTCAAAACAGCTGCTTCCACCTGATCCCTGAATGACAGACTTCTGTCAGAACCCTCCGAATATGAATCCTGGCTTCTCTTTAATATCTATCATTATTAAATCGCTACAGAGGGGAAGCGATCTGGTGACAAAACATATCTTTTTCGTCTTCTCTGCCTTATTTGTTCATAATTTCCTTCTTTTCCGCAATTTTAATTGTTGCTACTTTGTTCCAGTAAGCATTTGTTATTATTATGAGATCTTTCTCATAAATGTCAATATCTTCCAACATTTTAATCATTTCATCATGTTGAACTTTATCAAATGCCTTAGTATAATCTATGCAGCACAAATATTATGTCTTTCTGTGTCTCTACTGATCTTTCCAATAGTGCCCATAATGTATACATTACATTGTTTGTACCCTTTCCTTCCACAAATCCACCCTGTTCTTCACCAATTTTCATTTTAATTTCTTTCTTGTTCTCCTGTTTATAATTCTTAGTATAAGCTTGATGACATGGTTTATGAGGTTAATAAAACGAAAATCTTCACATTCAATTGCCCTGGTCTTTTAGTATTGCTATAAATATCTATCTCAGCATATCGCTTAGTAGATATCCCCTGCTGTAAATATCATTCATCATTTTTGTTAATATATCTATTGCACATTGTCCCATTACTTCTAATTCTACTAGTGTGATTCCGTCTGGCCCGACTGATATTCCGTTCTTCTTATGTTTGATAGCGTCAGCGACTTCTACTTTTAGATTAGTTGGACCTTCTATGTTACTTTCTTCTGTTAATTCTGCCCTTTCTCCGTAAAATAATTATCTTATATACTAATTCCACCTCTTCATTACAGTATCTTCCTCCAATAAAATCTTTAATGTTTTTAATTTTAAACACCCACTACTTCCTGTGAGCTCACTGATTTTTCTGTGCATAGTTTTTGTATCTTTAGCTGGATTAAATTACATTTTCTTGCACTGCTCGTTTAACCACTTTTCTTCTACATTTACACAATTATTTGTTGTTGTTGTTGTTGCTGTTGTTATATTTGTTTAAAAATGTATTTCTTTATTTTTCTCGTTATATTCTTGTTTATAATTTTCACTCTGTTTTCTTTTAACCATCAACTTTACGATTTCTTCTGTCATCCGTGTTTTCTTATATATATATATATATATATATATATAGAAACACGGATGACAGAAGAAATCGTAAAGTTGATGGTTAAAAGAAAACAGAGTGAAATTATAAACAAGAATATACGAGAAAAATAAAGAAATACATTTTTAACAAATATAACCACAACAACAACAACAAACAATAATTGTGTAAATGTAGAAGAAAGTGGTTAAACGAGCAGTGCAAGAAAATGTAATTTAATCCAGCTAAGATACAAACACTATGCACAGAAAACTCAGTGAGCTCACAGAAGTAGTGGGTGTTTAAAACTAAAACCATTAAAGATTTTATTGGAGGAAGATACTGTAATGAAGAGGTGGAATTAGTATATAAGATAATTATATGACGGAGAAGGGGCAGAATTAACAGAAGAAAGTAACATAGAAGGTCCAACTAATCTAAAGTAGAAGTCGCTGACGCTATCAAACATAGAAGTACGGATATCAGTCGGGCCAGACGGAATCACACTAGTAGAATTAGAAGTAATGGACATGTGCAATAGATATATTAACAAAAATGCTGAATGATATTTACAGCAGGGGATATCTACTAAGCGATATGCTGAGATAGCTATTTATAGCAATACTAAAAGACCAGGAGCAATGAATGTGAAGATTTCGTTTATAACCTCATAAACCATGTCATCAAGCTTATACTAAGAATTATAACAGGAGACAAGAAAGAATTAAAATGAATTGGTGAAGAACAGGGTGGATTTGTGTAGGAAGGTACAAACATGTAATGTATACATTATGGGCACTATTGGAAGATCAGTAGAGACACAGAAAGACAATATTTGTGCTGCATAGATTATACTAAGGCATTTGATAAGTTCAACATGATGAAATGATTAAAATGTTGGAAGATATTGACATTTATGAGAACATCTCATAATAATACAAATGCTTACTGAACAAAGTACAACAATTAAAATTGCGGAAAGAAGAAATTATAAACAAATAAGGCAGGGAAGACGAAAAAGATATGTTTTGTCACCAGATCGCTTCCCCTCTGTAGCGATTTATAATGAAGATATTAAAGAGAAGCCAGGATTCATATTCGGAGGTTCTGACAGAAGTCTGTCATTCAGGATCAGGTGGAAGCAGCTGTTTTTGAGATCTAAGAAGGGACTAAGTGAGCTGAAGATCATGACAGCAATAGACATGGAGTCAAAGAATGTTGTTAATTCTATGTCCACACCTGATTCATCAGTAATTGAGTATGGTTGGGACTTCCCACGCGTCCAGATATAACACGATACAGCCAGTAGTGTGCATGGGATACAACTTAGCCTTACCCAGCTGCAGACAGGCTCAGGTGGTGCAGGCTACACAATATCTGAGAATGGCTGTAGACACGAACACGACATGCACGATGTGCTGGACATAGATAAGGGTCACATGCTGATAAGAGGAAATTGATGGATGGCTCAGGCAGTGTGCACTCTCAGCCAGTGTGCATTTTTGAGAACAATGGGAGAGGGGACTCGACAACCAGACGCCAGACGTTTGCAGCGGCATAATAACATGCTTCATGAATTCAGAATTGGCCTGCTGGCTGCACTGAATGGAGTTGCAATCATTGATAACAATAATTCGCGACCTGGCGATGTAATCATCTCAAAAGAAGGCTCTGTGCAAAGAGGTAAAGAATGCCTTGGATCGTGGCGAGTTTGGTGGACGGTGGTTAGTGCAGGAGAGTCAAGTTTATAATAATACAACACATCTAATGCGAGAATGGAGATGTAGACAATCACTGCGGCGTTTCACTTGTTGAGTACAACAGCTCACACATGTCGTGTTTGTACTGACTCACAAAATGTGATAAGAAGGATGACACAGACATGATTTGGCATAATGGCAGTCTTCCATTTAACAATCAAAGATAGAGAGCATGTGTTAAAAATCAAGGACTTGATGATGTGTGGGAATGAGTAGATGGATAGGTTGGCTGAGTCTGCACAAATGTGTGGGTAATATGCGGAATGAGGAGATGTGGTCGTGGTGCATTGGAATCGTGTGTATACTGATGAAGTAGATCATCACGATGTTTAGAGAATGCGACTGATGAGATTGACCAGGGTGAGTCATGGCGTGTAAGAATGCACCTGTAAATTACCAGTTCGAAAAACTAGATGGATTATCCATATCTGAACGCAGCTGGGACATCAGAACATGTGTGCATATACACAGTCAGACATGCACCATACATTTTGTATCACGGAAACATGTACAACTTTAGGGACAGTAACATTCGCTTTCAACTTACATGAAATATAATTTACCTCTTTCTACCCGAGGGGGTAATGAGCTCTGAAAGTAGACATACATATTTATTGCATGAATGTTTGTGTGTGTGCGTGAGTGCGTGCGTGCGCGCGCGCGCGTGTGGTGTGTATGTGTGTGTGTGTGTGTGTATGCATTCGTGCATGTGTGTGCATGCATGCATGTATGTATATATGTATGTATGTATGTATGTATGTATGTATGTATGTATGTATGTA
>JACEFZ010003815.1:552500-581397 GCA_014155875.1 Cepaea nemoralis
GTTCCTTCCAATGTTTATTTTCCTAGGATCACAGTTCTTTGCGTATTTCTCTTTGTGGTGTACATAGTTTCGTTTCAGATGTTCATAATGATGATATCATTAGATTTATGAGCTTAAATTTCAATTAGTGGCTGGAGCCAGCTAGATCCAGACATGACTATGTGAATGTAGCAGCTTGACTGAGTGAGGCAGCAGATATAGTTAGGCCAAATATTAGTCAAAAGAAACAAACTGCAAATTCTCCTCCATAAAGGACAGGTATCCTAAATAACTTAGTCTATTTATAGAAGTGGAAAACACGGGAGCCAAATACATCTCAACCAAGAAAAATATAGGAACACTCAAGAACTAATCCATCAAAGGTGGGGCAAATAGTATAGTGAGCACTGCCAAGGGATAGATAGTTAGAGATGCACATGATCTTGTTTTTATAAAGATAATGTTGATAATGAGTATTTCGTAACAGTGCAACAACTTGACTTACGTGTGGGAAGAACTGTAGACAAAAGAAATGCTACATTATGTTTATGCATGCATGCATGTACGTATGCACGTATGTACGTATGTATGTATGTATGTATGTATGTATGTATGTATGTATGTATGTATGTATGTATGTATGTATGCATGCATGCATGTATGTATGTATGTATGTATGTATGTATGTATGTATGTATGTGTGTGTGTGTGTGTGTGTGCATGTATGTATGTATGTATGTATGTATGTATGTATGTATGTATGTATGTATGTATGTATTTATGTATGGTATGTTTCAGAAGTCGGGGTGCCCCACCGGCTAGATGAAAGTATTAGTTACTGGCGAGCAACCCCAAATAGTCAGAAACTGACTAGGGACAAAATCTATATGGCTGAACTACAGATTAAGCCCATGAATATCAACGTACAGCTCCAAGTGGCTCGTTACAAAATTGAAATGAACTGTGCTGAATATTCGCCAAGGAATGGGAAAGAGAAGGTTAGCTAGGATAGATTTTTAAAGTCTGAATTAAAGTGTACTGACAACTATCCCAGTACAGGTTTTTCTCCTGACTGCTCCCTTCCTTGGTGTCTAAGTGAAACCCCCACCAATGTACACAACAACACGTATGCATAATTGGAATTACAAATATAACGATAGGAACTATGTAGTTATAATACTACAACATTTATTTACTAATCATATCCGATTTCAAGATGATGATGATGAAATCATATAACATGATAGTGATGACAAACATTACATAACTTGTTACTTGAACTATCTGGATCTGTGGTCCAGATCCCCACTCTCCAGTAGGACACAAAAACAGCGTGCTGGTATTCTGACTCAGTCAGTCCTGGCTCTACCTAGTCGTCACTCGTTCTTGAGATCTATAACATAGGTGCTCCTTGTGAGAGCTTGAAAGAAACTCAAGAATGTGTTATATCTAGTTCTACATCAGTGCAATCCTAAGCAAAACATATCCTAGCATACACATATACAATGACCAATCTGGCCAAGTTTATCTTACAGCTCTACTGCGTTCACCATCCTCCTTCTCCCTCCATATCTCTCTCCTACTGTCTTAGTCGGGACGGGCTTTTCAATTGTCTCACCCGCCTGTAATGATTACATTTCTGTCGCCATGTCCATGTCGCTAATACAGAAATTCTGTGTCGTACAGCCGCTCTGTCCAAAGTTCCTGTAAGGGCTAAGGCACCATATATACTATACGAGTTGTGGGTAATGTCTGCACCATTACACCTCTGCTAGAAATGTGACAATTAGGCGAGGTTCCAATGCGCGCACAATAGCATAACACCAATTTATTCTTAGTGAGTTACCATATAACAAATCACATCAAATAAACCTAAGATATGCGAATACAAAATGGCATGTAAGGCTATTCTTACTTACATTGTATAATGCAAAAAAGTAAGTAATATCCTTATCTACAACAAACTGGAAAACATAGTTTCCATATACGTCACAGAGCTAAATAAATGTTTGTCAAGAGCATGTCCAAATTATAACAAAAATTATGCATATGACAATTCAACTATATCAACTTTCGATATACATACAATATATTACTTCAAGATGGACATATATTGATACTCAACATAATAGCATAAGGCATTATTAATGAGTAATAATATTGTATACCTACAAAATGAGATATACAACAAGTCTAATTGAAGTGACCACACAGACCAGCCATACTGCTGATCTGTACAGTTTAGTCACCACTTAGTTACTGCTGTGGTAAGAATTAAATAAATAGTCAGTTGACTATATTCTGTACAACAAATGCACACACCAACAGGCAACTAGAATAGTGTACAAAGAAATGACAAGCCTCTACCAAGACACATAAAAGTATACACAGGCAATGATATTTCTTGAAATAACCTAGGTCAGATATAGACTGAAAAACAGTACATACATCTAAAAGACTTGCCTAGTTACTAAGAAATAACTTTCCTAGAGAAATCTGAGCAACATAAGAATCATACATATGACTACAAAACGAGCTGGTTGTCTACCTGTTCAGAGATTTTTCATTTCTAACATGACCAGAGCTAACAGCCTATTTAGTTAGTATCCCAAAGCAATTAACATTCCCTTCAGTACTGTTCTATTTGCTTATCAAATCTGTTTCACACATTCCTACAGGGCAGACACACTATCTCCCTGCATGTCCAGTCATAAACTCTTCCTGAAATGGTCTTCACACCTTGCTCCCTCTGTCTGGTACAAAGTCCACAGGCCCAATGTTAATTGCCTCTGCCAGACACCCAACACCTAATTTTTGAATGGTTGGCTTTCACACTTGGGCAGTGGGCAGTATCTGTTTAGCTTGCCTTTCATGCTATGTGTGGCTGAGAGGCCCCTGTCAGTCTGACAGATTCCCCTGGGAACCTTATCAAATAGTGGTTTCACACCTTGGTTCTCTGTCTGTTTCACAAGGTGGTCAGCCTTAACGGTTGAGCGATTTCATAGCCCTGCTTATCATGTGTCATGTCAAAGGAGCAATTAGGCTCTGGGGTAGACTAGTTTCCAATTCTGGTGATAAACCAGGTTGTTTGCGTCATGCCAGGGCGGTTTTATTTGCTTGTAGAGCCATTGTGAGCCCACTTGATTCACGATTCAGTGGTCTTTTACATGCTTATAGAGAAAGCAGTCTTTCAAAAGTGAACCGAAAATTGTTCTGGGCTGTAAAGGCTGCATTTCATGACAGAGCTTCCCCCTTTAAAAAAAGTTTCTGCCAGAAATCTTTTGTCAAAGCACGCCGTACATCCCAGAATAATGCCTAAGCACTCTCCGTTCTGTATCTGCCTAAAGGTTTCCAATATTCCTTGTGGCAGTGGTTGTCCTGCATCTGCATAAAGATGTCCCATTTCCATAATCCAAGGATACTCTGGATAGGTCCTTGTACCTGGTCTTCGGCCGGGATTCCATGCAATAGCTTGGTAAAATCCGATAATTGTCAGGAGGTTGTATTGTTACCCCTCTGGAAAAGATCACAATCATCGGGATTCGTCTACGCCTGTGGGCGACTGTCTTAGTCCACTCCCTCACGTGATTTAATCCTTTCAGCCGAGGATGTCCCCGTAGTGAAGTCTCACATAAGCTGGCCACAGCAAAGCTTGTCTCCGTGATTTTCCTCCATCCTTTATAGATTTTTAACTGATCCATCAATATCTTCCTTTTGAAAGAATAATGTTACACATCATGGTCCCATAATATAAATTCAACTGGCGCTTTCCTCCTTCAAAGTCGGGCGTAACAATCTTCCCTCCTCGGTGTCGCGGTTTCTTCCCTGATAATCAGTTAATGGGCTGAGTTTCTCTGCATTAGAGTTTCTTGTACAAACCGTGCTAGAAATTGGAAATTTACTGTGCCAGGCTGTCCAGCCTTGAGAAATAACATAGTTATTCAAGGCGATAAAGTGGAGTTACTTTTAAATGAAGTATCCACAAATAGTTGATCTACTCCTATTAAATCGACCTGACTGAAGGGTAGATTTAGTCATAAGAGTGTTTATTCCAAACCACTCTTGACTTCTGTTACTTCAGGTTCCCGTCGCTGGAATACCCTGATTATTTCAGCTATAGCGATGCCAGCAGTTTCTACCTCCATCTTGTGTGAAGAGTTTCTTTGCTAGTAACTACAGGCAATGTTGTCTGCACAAAAGCCGAATCCATATTCTGGCTCCTAACAATTCCCTGTGGTTCTGAGTCTCCGAACTGGTATACTCCGAGATAACAACTGGAAATGTTTCCTTGTCTGGATGTTCCTCTCTGGTCGTGCTTTCAGGGGCTTTGAACAGTTCGTAACCTCTTATATTGTTATGATATTGCTCTATTCTATTACAACCATCTTGTATATACTGGTTTTTATCCATTATTTTGTTCTTTCTTATTTCCGTGTAAAGGATGTATACTTCATCCTGCTGTTATCGATTACTTCTCCTTTCTGTTTCAGTTCCCTTCGTGTGTGTTATTAATTGTAGCATGTCTTATGTAATCTAAGGCTTACTTTGCCTATATTTGGTAGGAATTAGATATTTGACGTCAGTATTTGGGAATGCTCTAGAATCCAGTAGTAGTCTCCTGTCTGATTTCCTAAAGTCAATAAAGTCAATTTGCGATGCTTGATCTATGACATTCCATTTATACCAGGTTTTGGTGTGGCTACGACGACTTTGAAAAAAAAACTATTGCTATTATTAGTCCGTATTCGGAGCACATGTTGAGTAGATGTTGACCATTGCTATTGTCTATGACGGGCAATTGTAAACTGACTATCATGTCTTTCTGTTTGCACACCATTGGCCTATGTAGATTAATCATTATGGCCTCTGCGAAATTTAACATGCGACCATTGTGTGTGTTACACAACACACTAAAAAATTGTCTCTGTCACGAGACCAGTTTCCAAAATCTTGCAATACAATCGATGGCGCAGGAGGTGTGTGGCGTGTCGGCTTGGCCATTTTCCAATAACATTTCTGAAGTACATTTTCAATCCAGTTGGGTATATATTTGACCAACCTATTGATTTAGGTACACTGGTAAATGCATGTAAATTTTAAACGCGTACAGATGGACAAGTTCTTTTACTGCTGCGGTAAGAATAGGTGTGGTTCTGTACCTAATAACTGGAGTTGCAGCATATAATGTTAGGCCGAGTGCTGTAAAGCTGTGTTCAGAGACTGTGGAAAGAACGCAGGCAATGAACTACCTGTAGATACGATTTGATCGAAGCCTTGCTTATATCGAGCACATATACCACGTGATAACAAAGGCCAAGCGGGGTTGGCTCCGATGCGGGTGATGGCGGCAGCAAACTGTGAGCAGCGCCATCTATGTCTTCTATAACGAAGGGCTGGTCCATGTCTGTTTTTGAGTATGCAATGGCAATCCTGACTCTCAGCCGTAAGCAGATAGAAAAGGATTGAAAGGAATACAGAATGAAGCTATGCGCATTATTCTTGGATGTACAAGAGAATACAGCATCCAGGGCGATGCGCAACCTTCTTAATTTTCCAACCATTGAAGAGAGAATACAAATTTCCAGAGCACGTGCCTACCTCAGAGTTAACGCAAACACACAACATCCACTGCATAGTGAAATTAGGAATGTGAAGGGGCAGTAGGTTGAAAAGAGGAAGGTCCTGGATGGGTCAAGCCGAGGACATTCTTCAACAGGTATGTTCACTTGAGGACTTAGAACCTGGCGAGGAGTGGGTACAAGTACCAACATATTTCTATACGTCTCTTTCAGTCTGCATCCAACTAGACAGAAAGTGCAGACAAGAAAATCCGGCTGCTGTGGAGGCGGAAGTACAAGAGTTGATTTTCGAGAATTCGCTAGACGGTGATGTTGTCATATACACAGATGGGTCGGTCGTCCGACATGTGCTTTTACGGCGCAGGCCGGAGGGATAATTGTGAAGGATGACTCTGGTGCTTTTGCTGAGACCACAAGTAGCCAGACTATGGAAGTCATGGCAGTAGTAAAGCAATAACATGGCTCAAGACACAGATATTCACTAGGGCTTGTTTCCTTAGCGACTCAGTGGGTATGCTCAAGAGGATAGAGATGGGGTGAATCCGAAGAGAGTGTTGACTGTCTCTGGAGCGGTCTCGGCTGGCAAAGATTAGTTTCATTTTCGTGGCAGGGCATGCGGGAGTACAAGGAAATGAGCGGGCTGACAAGCTGGCAGGTAAGGCTACTGTGGAGAGGGGACGCGCTATGGACCAGGCTGACATTCTGAATGCTCTACGAGAAGTAAGACTTTTGCGAGAACTAAGCGATGACTGTTATTCTACAACCATGGTCAGACTGCTAGAACTGCAAATTAAAAGAGGTGTTGCCAAATAAGAACACTACACAGGAAGCCAAAGAAGATTGATTAACCAACACAAAACTGGTTACGTGAGCCGCTACACGCTGCGGGATTTGCGGAGGAGGGGATCAGAGCACTTATGGACTGAAATGGTTCGATGTGCAATGAGGATTATCTATTGACTAACTAACTAACTAGCTGTAATGAGCCTGTCCTGTAGACATTGCATTAGGTAATCCCATCGAAAGATTTATTTATTTAGTTGCATGTCCTTCACAGGAAGTAGCAGTCAACCCCAGCATTGTCGCTATTCGTGATTCCTGGGCACAGTTTACGTTCAGTAGTTTGTCATTGCTTTCTGAACGGACCGGCACCTATAGCTTTTTCGAAAAAAACCGACACCGGTGTGTTTCGAACCCGGGTATACGGGCTGACAAACCACGTCCGCAAGCCCTAGCCACGGCTACCGGTTAATCGAAAGATTAGCGGGATAAATACCTTGAGTTTAGGTACTGAAGTTTCGTCGGGTTTTAGTTTCCTCTGTTGGATTGGCTAGTTATAATTCCCGTGGAGTACCCATTCAGGTGTAGATTGAATGTAATTCAAATTCACTAAGGGAATACGATGTATGCATCTGTATTTTTGCGAGAGTCAAAACGAAATGGTCTAGTTCCTACGGTAAGCTTTATATGTTTTCTTTGACCATCTGCTTCTAATAACTGATGACCTGAATCGCAGACTGCACTTCGTAGAGTTATTGCTGATGTGAAGCTTGACCTCCATCTTCTTTGTATTAATACGGAAACTAGCTGGTTCCTGATAGTACCGTCCTGGACTTCCATGTGAGGAGCCTTCGTAGATGCTGTTTACAAAGTGTGTTTGCTATCGTTACTTCATTTTCTGTGCAATATTCAATTAATTTGTCATCCGCAATAATTTCTGTTTCACAATCTAAATTTAATAAAACGTATCTCTCATTGTCAGCACCTCCTGTACCTGCTTTTGCATTAAAAATATCCAATATTATTGTTATGGTATTTTTACCAATCTTATCTAACGTGTCTTATTGTGACATATATATGTTATGTTGTTTGTCCATCAAGAATGATGATGACCATTCATTTCATCCAGTGGGGTTGAAGGTGTGGAGCCGTGGGTTCTAAGATGGCTGATAAGGCCTATTTTGGCTCGAATGTTCTTTGACAATGTGGGCAAAGAATGCTTGACGTCTCTGGAGGAGGATTTGCTCAGGGGCTGCCGAATCCCACTGCTGCTCCGGTCAGTAGAAGACGACCATATGGCCTGAGCCGCCTGTGTGCAGGTCTGCGACTACGGCTGCCAGCGTACCCACGCCTGCCGCTTTGCCGCTAGCCCATCGCCACAGGCTTGAAGGTGATATGTGACTTGGATGAAGAATGACTTGCGCGATGACTTGGATTAAAGTGAGGAAGAGTTGCGCAATTCGTCGACCTCACGCTCTCGCCTGAGTCCATCTGAGTCCAGTGGCAAGACAAGTCGAGACGATTGGAGACGAATACAGGTGCAGTGGATGACCAGGGCGCTCTACGTGCCTTGCCGTGCTCATTACGTTCCACAATCGCTTTGCAGGTAAACGCCGTCTTGCCCGTTGAATCAGGAATGATTTCTTCCGCGCAGTCTGCCGAATCCTGTCTTCACATGCTGGATAGGCATACCCTAGTTTTACCTCTTGGTTTGACACCAAATCGGATACCCATGCCTGGTTTAGCCAGCCTCTCACAGCTGTTGCCCGGGGGGTGGCCGCTGTCGCATGCTGACAGCTACTAGGAGCCACAGGCACGAGCTGGGTGTCAGACTTGGACCAGTGGGGGATGCGTCCTGAAAGGACATGAGAGCCATCCTTACCAAAGGTGCTACCAATGCCTGACACCCCCGTACCCCCCGACATATATATATATATATATATATATATATATATATATATATATATATATATATATATATATATATATTATATATATATATAGGGGATGGGTAGGGATAGTCCATGCGCACTAGACACTCCGACCGTCAACGGCTACTAGGTGCAACAGATTAATATTATTGAAAGTGGCAACGTGGAATGTTAGGTAATATACAAGTAAATGGGAATGTTCTTCAACAAGTGAATAGGTACAATTATCTCGGAACAGTAATAACATCTGATGGGAGATGCCTTGAAGAGATTAGAACAAGAATCGCCATGCAAAAGTAGCCTTTAGCAAGATGAAAAACATTCTGACCAATAAAAAGATGTCAATTGAAACGAAAAAAATAGTGTTTAGATGCTACATAGAACCTGTACTTTTTATGGATGTGAAGCGTGGACAATGAGCAGTCAGGCTGAAAAACATCTGATGGCTGTAGAGATGTGGTTTCTGAGGAAAAATGCAAAGAATACCATGGATAGCCAGAAAGACCAATGAACAAGTCCTTCAAGAAACAAATGAAGATCGTAAATTGATTAGAGAAATTAGACGTAGACAGTCAAAATTTTTGGGCATGTTATGAGAAGAAATGGATTGGAGAACTTGGTGACAACTGGTAAGATCGAGAGGAACAGACCAAGGGGAAGACCTAGAAGCAAGTACCTGGATGGCTTGGCCTTGTGGCATGGTCGAGACAGAAACTACGGAGCTGATCCACGACTCTGGTGATCGAGTGAGATGGCAGAACATGACCGCCCACGCTTACCGGCATGGCACATGGTGGATGGATGGATGTATATATTTATATATATTATATATATATATATATATATATATATAGATATATATATATATATATATATATAGAGAGAGAGAGAGAGAGAGAGAGAGAGAGAGAGAGAGAGAGAGAGAGAGAGAGAGAGAGAGAAACTTCATATAACCGTCACTCGTTTAAACGAACGTTTCTGTTCCAGTCATCGTCCTAAAAAAGAAAACAAAGAGTAGAAGCGATATATATTAATTGAATGTTGCACAGAGAATGTCACCCACTGCCTGTGCTGACCTTACAGTGCCTAACCTAAAGAATGGGTGGAATAAACTCTTGCCTGAACCTATTGACGAAACTGAAGGACTGAGACTGTTAGTGTTCACGAAATTGTGCACTGTGCAACAATATAGAACTACACAGTGAAAACGCCAGAAGAAGTAGCAGATTGGTTGGAATGTCACAAAATGATGGGGGATTTGAAATTATGAACGATGATGAATTGTTTCTATTGTGACTACCATTGAAGACTAAGAAATTGAATACGATGATGATCAGTTCTTAACCAAAATCTTACAATTAGACTAGCAGAGCAGAAACACGTTATCAAAGTGCATCTACTGGATTGAAAGATGTAAGAGGCAGAAAATGATACCTAGAAACTACTTCTGAATAAGATACGGAACGTCGCCGGGCAGAAAGCTCTAGCCTCAAAGACACAGAAGTAGATGAAAGATTATTTCAAAATAGCCTAGGTTTATATGATTACAATACATGTATGTACATTACTAGTCTTAGATTAACGTGTATATTGATCGTTAGTACAATCTAATACATATGAATATATTATAGGCATTTAAAGGATGTTATTGTCATGCTCTTCCCATCACACAGTTGCATCACGTTACTGTACACTTTTTTTGGTAAGCAAATCCTTTACAGGACATCGCTGTCACATCAGCATCTTTCAGTGATTGTTGATTTCTTGGCAAGATTAGCTTAGTAGTTTGCGTTTACTTTTTGAGCGACTTGTTCAGGTACCCCTAAGGTACCGAAGTGGAGAGACCACACAGGATTCTCTCGCACGTCACGTGCTCACTTGAGAATACGGGATTACGGAGAAAGTCATGCACAGCCTAGACACGAGAGACCGGCACTGTACACCATACACATGGTAAAACACTGCAAAAATAACACATGCAGAGGTGATGCAATCTTTGATACAGAGGATATGTCGATGACATAACCATTGAGTTCACCTTCAGTATATAAAATATAAAAGTAGAGATGTTTCTGATATAATTAGTATTGTGTAACGGTGAAATAATATGAACCTTACCGCCGAAGGGAGTTGCTGTAGAAAAGAAAGGATGAAATGTATGCATGTATGTATGTATGTATGTATGTATGTATGTATGTATGTATGTATGTATGTATGTATGTATGTATGTATGTATGTATGTATGTATGTATGTATGTATGTATGTATGTATGTATGTATGCATGTAGGTAGGTAGGTAGGTAGGTAGGTATGTATGTATGTATGTATGTATGTATGTATGTATGTATGTATGTATGTATGTATGCATGTATGTATGTATGTATTTATGTATGTATGTATGTATGTATGTATGTATGTATGTATGTATGTATGTATGTATGTATGTATGTATGTATGTATGTATGCTTGCATGCGTCTATGTACGTATGTATACTTATGTGTTATGTATGTATTTATGGATGCATGCGTCTATGTACGTATGTTCTTAATTTATTTGTGTATATACTTATGCATGTTTTCACCACCAAGTCCTTAATTTGATCAGCTGTTTTATTTTATTGCTAATACACTTCTTGCAATGAGCCATTGATTAATTTATTGTTATTATGTTATGCACTGCTGATTAAATACTCACCAAGTGCTGTGGAGATGTCATATGCATTAGTTAAATACGTGATGGCACTATACAACTAACGTCTGTCCATATATAACAAAACTTTGATGAGTAAAGTGAAACCATCGTAAATAGAACGTATATAGTTAAAACATACTCAACATTAAATTGTTTACTCTTTAAAATGTTGTGCATCATGTCTTAAGCTGCCTTGAAAAAATAGACATATGTCAGTGCATAATACCATTATGAATAATGTTGATAGAAATACATTTAGTGAACTGTCCATTTATGTATATTTTCCCTTTTATATTACAGTATTGATTCATGTATAAAATATAGCATGTATTGGTCACATGTAAATACATGCTATATTTGTTTCGTTGGCTGGTGGTTGTGTATGAAGTATATGATGGAAGTGTGTTGGCAACTCTTGGTAACTTTGGAACATTAACATTGGCAGATTACTGTACAGCATTGTTCTCTACTCCCTCTCATATCGACAGTTTTAAGGCGAAATGTTTCATTTTAAAGTGCTTTACTGTCAATATTATGAGAGAAATGAAGACTTCCGGTCCAATATGGGCTGATAGGTCGGAGTTACGGTTAGGTGTTTGATTTTACTTCTGGAGAAGGTTTGCTTAATCATATATCCTCATTTTGGACTTTTATTACGTGATTTCATCAACAGCTACGGAATAACTTTTGGTTCGAAAATGAGATGTGGATATAATGTAAATGATTCTATTTGCTAAGTACACATTATGGTTTGTTAAGGTCAAGAAGAGACGCATGAAGGAATTCAAAAGTAGCATATGTCCACAATATCTATGTATTCGGGATGATGAGCTTTTATTCAGCAGTACAGAAAAAAAAACAGAATCGTGGAGGTAATTATTTCATCATATGCTTTGTCTTTGTATATGTTGGATTTTTCATACACAATTCTTGTAAATACGTCATCACGTATAATTAACTTTACTTCTAAGTATCTCTAACTCAGTGACTACAGCCTTTTGTGCATTAGCTGTGTTTTTGTTGTGTTTATGAACATAAATTGTTAGCACGCCATTCTTCTATAACAGATCTTAACTAGATGAAATTCGTATAAATAAAACCAAAGTCTAATTATATTTCAGCCAGATTCAGATCTGTGTCGATCAAGACCACAGTCTGCTCTAGCAAACGAAAGGTGGCTGAAGACGGAGGCAGCCAGCTAGGAGGCGCACCACAGAAATCAGGATGCCACGCAATCATGCTAAGAATATGTCGACTACTGCTAAATGTTAAAATGCTCGCCTTGCTTTGGACGCCCCCAGGCAAGTGTAGTGCCGGGCCCTATGCCTCGAAAGAGTCCTAACCACAGCTACTGGAGGTCCTTCTCAAATGTCCTGTGGAGCCAGGGACCTGAAAATAGAGCGTCTGGCCATACCAAAACAAAGACTTAAAATAATGCACTGGAATGCGGAGGGAGTCAACAACACAACAATGTAACTAGAGAACATCTTGCACAAAGGAAATGTAGCGTATGTTCTTGCAAGAAACTCACCTCTACGCAAATATAGCCTCCAAATCAGAGGCTACAAGTGTTTACCGATCTGACCGAAACGATAGGTGAAAGGGTCGGATACTGACCCTTGTTAAAATAACATCACTACTTCCCAATTGAAGTTTACATGAAAGGGGCTGACAGGCAATACATACCTACACCTGATCAATTACTACTGTCCAAGTGACCGCTCACAGACACTGGACACACTAACATTACAAGAGAAATTGATTGGGTGTGGCGATTTCAACAGTCCACTCGCAGAGCTGGGGCTATGACCACATAGACCCGAGAGGAGAGAGACTGGAAGACTGGCAGGATGAGAATAGATTCATCTTGATTAACATAGATTCATCATAATTACAAGCCGTCTGACCCACATAGCTTCTACTCGAGATTATGGCACACTACAACTACACCTGACCTAGTTTTCATTCACCAGACCTGGAGTGGAACATTAAACGCATTGCTGGGCAACAGCTTGTCGGCAGTGATCATCGGCGTGTCTGAGTCTTTCTCACTGTAGAAAATGAGCTTGTAAGTGAAAGCAGCACCTACTCGAGGTGGACTACAAGAAAGCTGACTGGGCAAGCATGCATTTACATTCTGGTTAGAACCTGAATACTGAGAAAGACCATACATTGCATTGGCACCTTTGCGTCTTGACAGACGATAGTTTGGTACATTGTGCTTCAAAAGGCTTAATAACTGTCATATGGCAATAACTACGATCCATGGCGGTGGCGAGTGTGGCTGGTAAGGCCAATTCTTGCTAGCAAATGTTTGCCCACAGTAGGTGCATGTGAAAACATGGTCATTTCCACCATTATTGCACCATCTTACGTCTCTCACGCTCTGTGTGTGCTTTATCTGCAATCATTTTCTCCTTTGTCTTTATTCCATTTCTGATAGTTGCCCTCCATGCAACACGTTCAGCGGCGACGTGCTCCCATTGTGCATTATCAATGCCTGTATCAATCATGTCCCGCTTACACACATCTTGTATCGTAGTAGAGGCCGACCCTGAGATCTCCTACCCAGTCTGTAATTCACCAAAAAAGATGTCCTTTGGTATTCTACCATCATCCATCCTCCTAACGTGTCCTATCCATCTAAGTCTACGAAGACTGAGCATGGAAATACACCGTCACACAACCTGATCTTTCCAATACTTCAGTATTTGTGATTTTGTCTTGCCACTTAATACCAAGTATTCTTCGCAGACACCGCATATGAAAGCTGTTTAAAAGTTTCTCTTGGCGTGAGTAAGTTGTCCAGGTTTCACTGCCATAAAGAAGAGTACTAAGGACACAGGCTTGGTAGACGAGGACTTTTGTTTTGGCAGTAAGCTTCCTGTTCTCCCAGACTCTTTTTGCTAACATGTTCATTGTTGTTGCTGCCTTGCCAATCCTGATGTTGATTTCCTGATCGAGGGATAATTTGCTATTTACCTCTGATCCAAGATATGTAAAATGGTCTACTATCTCCAGTTCGGCGTCGTCAATAAAGATTGATGGTACATCATGTGCACCTTGTGACATAATCTGTGTCTTCTTTTTGTTAATTGTTAAACCAAATTCAGAACAAGCATTGGAGAATGCAGATAGTAGATGTTGTAATTCTTCCTCAGAGTGGGTCGTAATCGCAGCATCATCCGCAAAAAAGCAACTCTCTGATTAGTACCCTGCTAATTTTGGTCTTGACCTTCAATCTCTGAGCATTATAGGAGGCCACCATCTGAGCGTGAGTGAATGTATATACCGTCATCCTGATCACGAAAGGCATATTTCAGTAGAAGTGAAAAGTATATCCCAAAGAGGGTGGGGGCTAGTACACAACCTTGCTTAACTCCACTCTTGATTTCAAACTCTTCTGAAGTTGAGCCATCAAACTTGATTATACCATTCATGCCTGTGTGGAACGATTCCACAATGGACAGAAGAGTTGGTGGACAGCCAATCTTCTTTATTGCTTTGAACAGACCCTCACGACTGACCAAATCGAATGCCTTTGTGAGGTCGATGAAGGCAATAAACAGTGGCTGATTTTGTTCCCTGCATTTTTCTTGCATCTGTCGCAATGAGAATATCATATCAATGGTAGACCGGTTCTGACGGAAGCCGCATTGTGATTCGGGGTAGACTTGATCTTCCAGGACTTGAAGTCTGCGCAGGACAATTCTGGCAGATACTTTCCCAACAATACACGGAAGTGAGATACCCCTATAGTTGTTGCAGTCGCTCCGATCTCCCTTGTTCTTGTACAGCGTTATGATGTTTGAATCTTTGAAATCCTGTGGGACTTGTCCTTCTCGCCAGCATAGCTCTATTAGCTGGTGGATCTGTAGAGCGAGGGTGTCTTGCCAACTCTTGATCACCTCTATTGGAATCCCATCCTTACCTGGAGCCTTGCCAGATGCAAGCTCATTTATAGCACACTTAACTTCTGTTATAGTGGGAAGTGTGTCCAGGTGGTCAAGAGTTGGCAGGGCCTCTATGGCGTTGAAGGGCATCATCCGCCAGCTTGGTCTCACTTGAGTAAAGCTCTAAATAGTGCTCGACCCATCTATCCATCTTACTGTTTCTTATCAGTGATGATTTCTCCAGTCAAGGTTTTCAGCGGTGCACTTCTTTTGATCATTGGACCACAGGCTTTCTTTATCCCTTCATACATGCTTCTGATGTTTCCCTTATCACTTGCGATTTGAATGGACTCACATAACGTGATCCATAGTCCATTCGCACACTGCCTGGCAGTCCTTTTGTACATCCTTTCTCGCTTGCTTCAGCTCACTCAGAGTGTTACGCTGTTGGTCTTTCCGGTGTTACGCGTCGGTGTTTCTTAAGAGAGCTATCTTCTTTTTATCAATCAAGGTTGCAGTATCTGGCTGTTTGCCGCAAACCAGTCCTGCCTCTTATGATCCACAGTGCCGTAAACCCCTATGTGAGTTTTTTTTGTGGGTTTATAGAGAATACAGAAGTTCCAATGAGTGAAGTTCTATAAAGTATATCTCTCCATAAAAGATACAGGTTAGTAACAGCAAGTGGGTGTCTAGAGTATTGATATTATATTCTCGCATAACCCTTGTAGAGAAACCATTCAGTATTTTGGCTCATCGAGTACCCCACTGTAGAATTAGACCTAAGTTAAGTTCTACACAGAATTATTTATAGATGATTTCTCTCTAGGCCATATTATATATAGAGATCTTGGCAGTTAGCCACAGCAACCATGAAGCAGTTCTCTCATCTTCCAGCTGACTGTGCTCTGATCGCCAACCTCATGTTTGATCTCTTTATATTATTTCAAGTGACACAAGACACTTGGACAATGATCACATTGACAGATTGTACCATTGTAGTGACATAACAACAACAACTGTATTTTACCCTGGTTGAACAAGACACATGAGAAGATCTTGACAACATGTTGGCCAAACATTCACAAAGAATGATCACACCACAGGTTAGACAAGTCATACATCATGAAAATACTTGACACAACCACACAGGACTTTCACAATCTCTGTAACCAACCACAACAGTAGAGTAACAGTCACCATGAAGATGCTTGACACCAGTTGGACAGACAACCCACAGGGACATATATCTCAAAACTGTTCTCTTACAACTAATCTTTTATTAATGTCTGATGAGGTCAAGTGAAGACTCAGGCTTCATATTCTGCCACATTTACATCTCAAATATGTTTATATGCAAATTATAGTGACATTATCTATGAAAACCCAACGCATCACTCCTTATCCCCACAGAAACATCAATCTAAAACAACCCCTCCTCCATCATATCTCTACACCATAGGTTATCCTACACACAACTTAGACTTAAATCCTTTCTTCGACTGTTAATGAGGGAAACACCTAGATAAGCCATAATTGGGCAAGCATAGGACGTTTCTGCTCCACTGGTCTGTTTAATCCTTTTAGCACCTATGATGGTGTTGGACAGCTCAGGTTACAGTTCTCCCCATGATGGTTTTCCATTCAGCTATTCCCTGCTGTCACAATCTGAAAGAAATTTTAAAGCTCTATCCTTTTCACTGGTGAGTCATGAAGTTGACACTTAGGACTGTGTTCGTTTATTACTTTTCGCAGTATAGGAAGGTCTAAAAAAACAACATGGTCCCAGCTGTCTTTTCTTCACAGTCTAAGTTACTCCTAAGCTTTCTGATGGAACTGACTCACACACCAACTGAACACTAATCCATTTGTAAATTTGCTCTATTTATTATACGTCTATCTCCATTAGCCTTTTTCAGCCGAATATTAAGCTGGAACACTCCTCAATATATGTTTTGAGGAGAGGTAGGTAATCTCCAGGTACACATTGATGTCCACATCTTATGCCAGTAGATGACATGCATGAAGACCAGGTGATCTCTCCTCCCAAGGTTTCTTCTTGCTTTCTCTTGAGATATAGCCTGGACCTTTACAAAGAATAGAGAGTATGCCCTGTCTTAGGCCTTTAATCAAGACTTTCTTCATGCCATCTGTATAGGGCCAGGCTATTCGTGGATGTCAGGCTGACCATTTGCTCAACCTTTTGTTCATGTGGTACTTTATGGAGTCTTATTTTTCAGCTGGAGTGAAGACGAGATCTCAGACTTCCCTAGAGTTGTCCTTGTTAAGTGAAAATGCCTCCCCCATCTCCTCATTCTCTGTTAATAACAAATGCACCACAGGTGTTTGTACAAGCTGTTTAACATGGTCATAGGTTATACAGTACTATCACAGATTTCAAGAGAGGGAATGGAGGGAAAAGGAGCTGTGATATTCGAACACCCGCCCTCTGCACTGATGAGAAGTGCAAGTTTTATTTGGTGGTTTGGGTTGATATCCTTTCTCCAGGTTCCTTCCCCAAACCGTGAAGTCATGGCACATACTCCTAATCAGAGGCAGCTTCAACACAATTATCTGTAATTCTGCCACAATGCGTAGATCACATGCCGGTGTTACCAGAGAGACAGACGTGTTTTAAGCAACAAGAAGTAGCATTGTTCTGGCAGAAATCATGCACTAATATAGCCTTCACATGTGGAATACCATGAATGAAAAGAAAACTGGAATTTCCCTACAAATAGCAAGAGCCTTTCCCATGTATTCATCTGACAACACTGCAGGGTATTTCTACAGTGTGAATCAGTCCTGCAAACATGGATATAATGAAAGCGTCTTTACTTTTACCATTATGAGAGGTTAATTATATAATTATCATCTCATTCACTCAAACATTCTCAGCACTTATAGGGAGAATTACATGCAAGTAATTATAGCATCACACACTTCTGAAACATTAACTGCCAAAGGTAACTCTCAAGAGCAAGGTACAAAGTTTGGTTAAGAATGGTCAGGATCGGCAACTCAACGAATGTTCGAGCGCACAAAGGTTGTGCAAATGAATTGAGCACAGGTTACAGTCATTAAGCATATGCAAATCTCAATCAGACAGCCATGACATGGTTAAAATGTTCTCACTGTCGGTAGACCAGACGGGGTTGACAGCAGTTTTAGAGTCCTGTTACAACGAAGTTCGTGTCTTCTTCACATTTTTCTCAAGAAATTACTACATCGGTCATCTCGGCCTCTCATCTCACTTCATCAGTTTCCACGATAACATAATTAAATGAATTTATGTACCTGATTGCAGAGACACATCTTAAAGAATGCTTTTGGGCAAATTTTTACCACTGCCTCTTGAACCGGCACTTTACGGTATGGAATCAGGCTTCGCTGGGGCGGGCTAATTATGTATTAAGGAGCGTTACCCAGCCCAAGGGTTACCAATGAAATTGAGCCCCACCATTCACTACCTCTCCTAGGTCTCGATCTAGGAATCTACGATTCTATTTTTAGTTTAGGGTTATCACGCGGTTTACGTGGTTAACTACTGAGTATTGGGAAGGTAAATGGACTGGGGATACGAACGTCTGAAGACATTCATGCTACACCCTACTGCTGTTTTATAATGTTTCCTTAATTGTTACTCCATTATCCTTTACTATACAATTTTTCTGATGTATCATTGTGAAAGCGTCCCAGTTGCTGTGAAATTCAAAACACTTTCCAGGATCGTGAGTGTTAATAATATTAATCCTGGGGCTGAGACTTGTGTTTTAGCTGTGTATGATTCCTCTTGGTCTCGTCTAACCCTTGCAAACAACCAAAGAATGATTCTGTATCACAGTCAGCACTTGGTAACTTCGAGTAATGATGTATGGTTCAGTATGTTGTCTGCGTGTGATAATAGAGAGTCGCATGACTGGTGAATGGCCTCATGGCCGTGATCTAATTGGATGTCTTTTCTCCATGTGATCCTATAGGCAGTCGTCGTTTTGTTTAAAAAAGGAGTTTGATAATACATAGTCATTTCTAATACAATGCTCCAGCAGCCTTTGCCCTTATCATTCATTTGGCGACGATGTTGTATTTTTCCACACGGCACACTGGCCCTGAATCGAGTCCCCTTGCCCACTGACGAGCATTGAAATCACCGATCAATAATAAATGTAGTCGGATTTTGGAACTCCCTTGATCGCCGTGTCTAATCTGCTCATAGCACGTGATCTTTCACAATCATCAAGAGCAATGAGTGTCGGTGCATATGCAGTCAGATGTGGTGGCAAAAATCCAAAAGAGGTTGCCAAGCACCTTGATAATATCTGTCATTACCGTCCATCTGGGGATATCAATCATTCCCAGTAGCGAATTCTTCACTGCAAAGCCACACCGTGTTGCCTTTTTTCTGCATGCCCTCTTCCTTCCAAAAAAGTGTAATTGATTTTCCCCTGAGTGACCCTTCCTCAGCGAGACGAGTCTCCTGCTTCCAGCAATAATCAATGTTAAGACGATTGAGTTCAGCATCAATCAGAGCCGTTTTCTCACATCGTCAATATTTCTCAAGTCAGTGAGCAATCCTGGACACATAATTCTCACATTCCAGTTGCAAGCCGTAGCTTGAGGTTTCCTATTATTTCCTTTTTATTAGTACCATGGTGCATTGGTTTTACAGCCTGCGATTCAGATTTTGTCCTAGTCCCCAAGCACCTGAAGCATATGCAGGCTGTGGCGGATCATCACCCAATTGGCCGGGGGCTGCCCAGCTTTGATGCGGGCGGTTAGCCTGATCGTGGACATCTGTAGGTGTACTCCACCGTCAGAGGCAACGCTTTGGCGCATCCTGTCTACGCCAACTGACAAGGACTTATAACCCGTAAGTAGTTGCCTCTCGATTTGTTCCGAGACCGGTTAAGACCAGGGATTGAATTATTTGTGGCTTTCTCCATAGCACAACCTGGGCTAAAAATAAGCAACCTGTGTTCCCATGCAGCATGATCCCTCTCTCTGGCCTGCTAGTTCACTCCAGATGAATTACAACTAACATCTGGAACAAGACAAGCTGCAGAAGCTGCCGGATCAGCAAAGCAATGCTCTAACTGTCGCGCCTGTCGGAGCTCGATTCCTATAACACTGCCAACCAAGGCTTAGGCGCTGGTCTTCCTGCCATAACTTATTTTGTGTCTTTTGGGTTGCAATTCCTCGCACCAGGATAAGGCTAGTACCCTCCGCCATTGCGCTTCTTCCGCCCGAAGCCGTTGGCACAATGTGGGGTGTCGGGTTTGGTAAGCGCCGCCCAACATTCGGCGCTGACAGAAAGCAGGTAGTACCGTCTACTTCATACGGTAGCTCAGTCATATCTGACTAAGACTACTTCTAGCAAGACGTAAAGTATTTGAAAGGTTCGGAATGCTACTACAGACAGCACGAGATCAGTACCGGAGGGAGCGCCGTAAACATATAAACCCTACTGGAGTATGAACTGGAACAGTTGCATAATAATTTTGAAGTGTGTAGAAAGCAGCAGAGACAAACCTAAGTCAAGAAACACCACAATAAATCCTACCGGCACGCAAAGGCTAAATTTCAAGGGCCCAGCGGCAGGCTAGACGGAAAGCTGGCACGGAGAAAACGGAGTAATGAACTTTGAAAGAGACACAGATCGGAGGAAAAAACAATTTGATAGAAGCTAATAAAACAACTTAACGTGATAGGCACAATGGAAAAGCTGAAAAAATTGCATCTACATAAGAGACGCAACATCTTAACAGGAAAGCAAGTAGGCGAGATGCGATTTTGCGGACTCATTCGCACCAGATACAATATCGCAATTAGTTCCAGAGACAACGACATGAGATTCGAGACAAATGCGACCATTCAGAAAAAACTGAAAATACTAACATTAGGTTTCTGGAAGCACCTATCCAATCGTTGAACTAGAGCATAGCCATATCAATATGGAAAATGAAAAGTCACCAGGAGGGTTGATGGTATCGCTCAAAGACATGATCAGGAACCTAGGAACGGGCGGCCAGGTATAGCTGTATGCAGATCTTCAATAACAGTTGGCTAAGCATGATCACAGGCTTGAGAGAGCAATCATGATAACGACCGCCTCCAATCATTGGAAATTCGTTCTATTTATTCCTCCAGTCTACAGACCATTAAGCCCTCACCAGCTGTCTTGCAAACATGGAGCGCATCATCAATCACAACTGCGTGGTACTGAAAATGAACGTCGTTGTGGCAAACAGGCTGGGCCCTTTAGCTGTGCTACTATACGAAGATCAGCCACACAACCTCTCTCATAGAATGATGCATTCTCATAGAGAAAAATCTGGTGGCTTGCGGCATGGATGGATATGAAGAAAGCTCTTGATATAAGTCCTGGAAAGAGTGTATGATGAAGAAACTGAGAAACGGTAAAGTCAATGATATAATGCACAAATGGGTAAAGCATACTGGTATCAACAAAACCCGATACAGATAGCACGGACTCAATCAAGGGCAAGAAAGTACTACTGCCCCCACGGTGTTCCCTCGGCGGAGTCCTTGTCCCCCACACGTTATCTAATCTTCATCAATGATGCATGTTGCTAATCTCACCGTGCAAGGGAATTAAAGCAGCATGTACACTGATGATCGGGTTTTGTGGAGCCAAATGAACCATGCATCAGTGGCCACCAGTATCGCTACAAGAGCTTATATACAATTGTTGCCATGGGGAAAATAGATTTGGTGTGTCCAGCATACGAACTTACAAGTGCAGCACACTCTACTTACCCTCTCTTCAATCAAAAGGCTGTGATTATCCAGATAAAAGGAACCGCCCCCCTTAGGAAAGATAAAAACCAACAGACTTGGAGTCCAACATTTGATAAGGCTGAAATGAGAAAGCACGTCAAGACATGCGTAGCAAAGCCAGAGTGGAAATAGGCCGGATCCTGAGAAAGCTAGGTGACCACATGGTGTAGCGCAGTCGGAAAATACATATAAAACGTATATCAACAGAGCATCTACCACACCTGGAATACGGTCCAGAATTCTGGTGTTTTCAGCAGAAAAACCAGAACTAACATAGAGCTGGACAAGGTGCAAAATCAAGCACTTAGAGTCACCACAGGAGGGATGTAATCACCTCCTATAGGGGCAGCATGGAGACATATAGGAGGATCACAAGCACTAAGAGAAACGCAAGATTAGAAACCGCCAATACAAGCAAGACATTTTCCTTCAGCTTTGCCAGGCCAACCTATGAGGAACATATTTGAAAACTTAGCTATGGTAACGGTTGATAGATACAGTTTAATCCCCATGCCAATGAATTCTGGCGAGAAACCACCCGACCTGCCCAGAAGTTTTGTAATCCCCCTGAAATTGTTCCAGTAGCGACTCCCATGGAAAGTAAACATAGGCTATCACTACAAACCAGACAAAAGTGGAGAGAAATCTCTGACAGAGGACAGAAAGCAGTGTCCAGCGCAGAACTCTCACTTCCTTGATGAAGATACCCACAGGACCTCTGAATCTGAGTCTTCACAGATAGAGTCAGCCAAAAATGCTGTTCGAAATGGAGGGGGCGGGTGTGACACAGATACCAAATAATCCCAGGGACACGGCCGGAGTACCAACATGAAATTACTGGCCATAATTAATTGATGCTGAAGTGGAGGCAAATCACGATATCACAGAGAAAGTACTAAATAATCAACCTGGTACACACCTTTGGTGCTATTGACAGATGTCAAAATCTAGTTAGCTCGAGGCGCTTCCTATCTGGAAATTGCCATACTAAGAACACTACTTTCTGAAGCTTAAACAGTCATCATAAAGAGGTCACCATACAGTGGATACAATCCCGGCCTGTGGAATCCCGAAACACGAGACTGGTCGATTGTCTAAGAAAGGAGCAAAAAATACGCTGATTTGCCCGTTAAATACCACCCAAAATAAGAATGATCAAATCAGTCAGAAAGACCACCAAACCTGCTCAAGACGACACCACATTATGCACAGAACAGAACAACTTCATTTTGTGCGCCTCATAACAATATAATGATTACACAACCACATGTATACACACTTTAAAGTATTGGTGTACTCAGCCATGTGCACATTGGATTGGCCCTCGCAGAAGCAACCCATACTCCAAGACTGCCCAAAATATAACATATGCAGGCAACCATTTTGGCTTAGGAGAGACAACAGTGAATTAAACTCCTATGTACTCCGCTGAGAATGACCTAAAAAGACAGTTAAATTCATACAAGAGAATGCATTGCAGTTATAGACTATTTAACGAACGAAAGAGAAGAAGACAATAGAAGAATGCTAATCCCTAAGTCACTACGCTTAGAACTTAAAAATGGTTAGAAAAATGTGGGTTTGGGGGGGGGGGGGGGTGGGGGGGGAGACACCGCGCTGAGTTCCGCCAAATGGCCAGCTGCTATGCCTTTCCTGTTAATGTTTCCGTCTTTTATGTATTGAAAATTTTTGAGTGGCTCTCCTTTGCCCTCTCGTCAATTTGTGGTTTATTTAGCTTCGCACATCTTCCTGCTTTGTCCTTTTTTCCAAAGTCCAGTGTCGCTCCCTCTTCCTGCCACTTTTTTTTTCTCTTTCCGTCTGAGCCTGCCCCTTAGCCTTTTGGCCATTTGGCTTTTGCATGCTTATTTATTGTATGCTCTTGGCTGGGAGGGGGCTCTTGCTGCGTGGCTTTCTTCACACTTCCACACATTATTCATATCATGTTCTAGTTCACATCTCCAGTATGTTTAATGTTTAAGGGCTCCTCTAGGTACTGTTGTCTCGTGCAGCCTGTAAGTAGCATTTCTCCTCCTCCCTCAACTCATTAAACTACTATTATTTTTTTCTCTAGTGTTCAGAAGGCTTCTAAACCAGGCTGGTGCGATTCTTTTGCAAAAAGAGTGCGATGCTTTTGCAGTCTGCTTTCTCTTGGAGTTCCCCCTTGAGATTGTATTTGCGTTGGCTTATAAATCCCAATTTCTCTACAGTTAGAGTAGCCTGTTATTATTAAAGCATTATAATTGTTGTAATAATTATAGTCCGAAACCTGTATTGAATATGGACTATCTTAACTTAATAGACCTCAGGTTAACATCACCAATGAAATACCTTGAACTTAAAATTAGCATCATCTAACTATGATAAACTCTCTGCTTACTATTCGCAAAAGTACTCCGGACTGGATTACCAGACATAATACTAACACGTAATGATATCTACATCGTGTTGATAGTGTATAATATCCTGTGTTAGTGAATACATAGCATGCTACATTGACACATTGCTTGGCAACTTTTCCGTCTTGACCAGAGCCAGATAGTTTTGTACATTGTGCTTCAAAAAGGCATAATAACTAACTACTAGCGATCCAAGGCGGTGGGCGAGTGATGTGCTGGTAAGGCAATTCTTGCTGCAAAGTGTTTTTCCCACATAGTGGCAGTGAAACATGGTCATTCATTTTCCAACACACATTTTGTGCCACCATCTACGGTCTCTCATCTCAAGCTCTGTGTGTGCGTTATCCTGCAATCATTTTCCCCCTCCTTTGTCTTTTTTTATTCCGTTCTGATAGTTGCCCTCCATAGCAACACGTTTCAGCAGCGTCGACGTGTTTCCCTGTTATTATCAGAAGCCTGTATCAATGTTGTCCCGCTTACACATATCGTTGTGATCGTAAGTGAGTGGAAGGCCGACCCTGAGAATATCATCATTCTACCACCCGTCATAAATGTCCTAAAAAAGATGTCCTTTTGGGTATTTACCATCATCCCATCCTCCTAAACCTGTCCAAGATCCCATCTAATTCTACGAAGACTGAGCATGGAATACCAACCGTCAACACAAACCTGATTCTTTTTCCAATACTTCAGTATTTGATTTGTGATTTTGTCTATTGCCACTTAATTACCAAGTTTCCTTCGCATACAAACGCATATGAAAGCTTTGATTTTTAAAAAAACCGTCTCGCTTGCATGAGTACGTTGTCCTGTTTCCTGGCATAAAGAAGATTACGTAAAGTGACAAAAAACAGGTCTTGGTATGACGAGGAGCTTTTGATTTTGGGCAGTAAGCTTCCTGTTCGCCCAGCTCTTTGTGGTAACATGATTTCACTTGTTGTTGCCGTTGCCTTGCCAGTTTCCTGATGTTGTTTGACTGTTCGATGGATCAATATGCTCTTTAACCTCTGATTCCTAATATGTTAAATGGTCTACTTCTCCAGTTCAATCGTCGTCATAAAGATTGTTATGGTACGAGACCTGTGCAACCTTGTGGACATATCTGTGTCGTTCTTTTTGTTAATTGTTAAACCAATTCATAACAAGAGCCTTGGAGATGCAGAAACAGATCTTGGTAATTCTTCCCAGAGTGGGTCGTAATCGCACTAATATTAATTACATAATTAATTTTACATATTATTATACATACATACATAATAAATACACCTATACATTAATATTACCATACAATAAATATCGATACATAGCATCATACAAAATACAATCCATAATCCATCCCATCCCTCCATTTTGCCATCCATCCATCCATAACCATCATACGTCGCGTACGTACATCATAAAATGACATACATCAGACATATTACATACATACGTCGTAATCGTACGTACTCATACATACTCATACAATACATCCATCCAATCCCATCCATCCCCTACATACCTACATCCATACGTACATACCTACTACGTACATACGTACGTACATACGTACGTACAGTACGTACAGTACGTACATACATACTACATACATACGTACTACATAATACTACATACTAACATTACATACAACATACATACATACTTCCTAATACATCATAACATACATACATAACGTACGTCGTACGTATCGTGTACTTTTCATTGTGCTTCCACTCCCATGTATTGGGTAACTATTGACTCAATATTAAAATAGACATTGTCCATCATCTCCCAATTTTGCATCCCTTAACAATATATTCATAATAAAAACTCTTCCGATTATATTACCTGCTTCCCGTATGCATTTCTTGTTTTTTTTTTTGCTATGTTAAAGATATGACGGTGTTGAATAGCATAGTCTCTCTTGGTTTTAGGTTATTTACTGGCTTTTCTATACCTTCTGTAATGTGGATAGTAATACTGTATCCATACTCACATAGGAAATTGCTGGTATTTTAGGTCTAACGCTGTAATTTAGGCAAGATATTCTCCTTTGTTATTATATCAACTCTGACATTTCTACATATTTCTTTTTGCGTGCAGGTTAAAGACAATATAGTGACAAAAATGCGCAGGCCCGGATTTGAACATTTCTTGATGTCCAACCACTCTGATTTCATCGTTTAATCTGTTCTAATAACCGCTACTTGTTGTCTGGATAACATTTTTAATGAGAATGTATTACATGTTATGGAAACCGGCTATTCCTCATGATTTCCCAAAGGTTATGATGTTGTAAGAAAAAAAACTTCAAATTGCTTTTAAATAATCCACACAATATTGAAGACTTCTGTTTACTTTTTAATTTTCTAACCTTTTCTATCATTAAGCGCTTGTTGATTATTGATCTGCTTTGTTCCTCTTCCTGTTGAAAATCCCCAGCTTGAAAAAATCACGTTTAATTGATATCTTTTCGTCCAGTTTACTTTCTTGCGAGGTCTTCTTCGTTATCATGTTTATAGTAGAATCTTACCTTGCAGGACCTTATCAGGTGCCTTAATTTCAACTTTCCCTCATATTTGTTTATTTTATTTTTTTGGTACTCGGAAATGAAACATTTCTGCTTCCATCGTTTGTGTTTTACCTTCCAATCGTTTGGTTCCATAACCATTTGTCTATATCTTTTTTTCTAATGCGTGACTATCCGGTATGCTTTCTTCCTCCTCCGCTTTAAATAAAGTGTCAGCTTAAATCTCATCACATACATGCGATGTATTACCAAAATTATTCTTAGGGTTTTTATTGGCATTCGTTCTGGCTTTTTTGTCGCCATGGCGAAAATAAGCCTTTAGTTTACAAAGATGAACAAACATTCTGACCATAAACAGTATGTCAATTGAAACGAGAAAAGAGTGTTGAGAGGATACTTACATAGCATAGAGCCTGTGTATGGATGTGAAAACAGGGACAATGAGCAGTCAAGCTGAAAACCATCTGATGGCTTGCAGATTTGGTTTTTCTTCTGATGAAAATGCAAAATATCCATGGACAGACCAATGACCAAGTACTACAAGGAGACAAATGAATCATCGTAAGCTGATTAGAGAGATTTAAGTCAAAATATTTTGGGACATGTTTATGAGAAGAAATGGATTGGAGTAACTTGGGAACGACTGTCAAGTATCGAAGGGAATCAGCGGCCCAAGAGGAGACCCGAGAGGAAATACCTGGTGGCTTGCACATTGCATGGACGGGGCCAGGAATACTGAGCTGATTCCGACACTGGGTGATCGAGTGAAATGGCGAGTCATGGAACCGCCCCCTCTTTTCCCGCATGGCCATGATTGATTGATTGATTATTGCCGCATTCAGTTTCACTATGAAGGTTCAAGTTCTGTCTCTGCTGTCAGTGATTCGTGTATCTCATTCATATCGTCATAGGCCATTATCACTTCATATCATACATTGCAAATGAATAATTCTTTCTGTCCATCTCTCTATTAGGTTTTCTAGATACTGTTAGGGTTATTTTCCCCCAACTCGTCACAGAAACCATTTAAGTGATGTTGAACATGTCTTTGTCATAAAAAAAAAATTCCTTTTCAACATTTCGTATCTCTCTGTTTTCCTTGTTTATGATAATATTATGAGAAATGCATCAACAAATGATAATGCTTGTCTCATATAATGAGGCAAACCGCCCTCCAAGAACTGGAAATCATACACCTAGTTAGGTAGCCCATGTACTAATAACAAAAGAGGTGGGCCGGTTGAGGATAGAATGTTTAAAAAACAACTGAAAGCTAGAGGAAGCTTTGTTCATATAGCACACATTAAAAATGTTATAAAATCAAAAGTGCTAAGCCACTGTGGCACAGTGCAACTGCTACTTGTAAGTCCATTCCGTCAGTGAATTACTTTTGATAGAACGACGACCTCACGTTACTCTGGGTAATATTTTTGCTAAGATCAATCTTTTATAACGTTCTTCCCTTTTGTGCTCCGCGCCTGCTGTCACATCAGGTGGTTCCGAGATCAGCTCGTAGTCCACACCATATTTCCCATCAACTCTGACATCAGCTAGCACAACAGTAGTAGGGTCCCTGCCGTTAGACTTAGTATCGAGTTTAGATAGGACTCCCTTCATTCCTTGTCACTGCAAATTGTTTCACCTGAAACCTGCAAATATAATAATGTTTACTGAATATATTAGTGGGTAAACCGCACAAATGTAATATAAAACATTATAGCGTTATTGCAACGGGAATGGAATCTCCATAACATGGTTTCTGATTCATTCATGTCTTCGGCAGCCAAAGGGAAGAGCTCCCATGCTTCTTATACACCTATGGCAAGGTCTGAGTGAACGCCCCTACGCCTTTTTCCTCTAATGGCGTTGGTGCATTGTATACCCCTGCATCACCCCCCCCTGAGTCGACTGCTTTGCTCGGTGAAAGTATCGGCAACTAACGTGATGAGCATATGGTACCCCATTCTGATTAATCATTTGATCTGAGGCAATACCTAACTAATGAAATATTTAGTGAGGAAACTGCAGATATAATTATTTATATACGAACAGAGGAGAGAACAATTTTTTTTGGTAGAAGAAGACGTAAAGAAGATATCCTGACAGAAGTCAGAGCACACACACAAAAAAGAAACGTTGCTCGTATGGAACCGAACGATCGCATGTTCTCTCTGGCTGTTATTTGGGTAACAACTGACGTCCCCGACCGCACACTGGTTAAAGAACCGCCACGAGTTGCTCTAGCCCTTCTCCGATGCAGTAGCCTTACAAGGGTATCTTCTGGCGGCTCACAGTTTAAATATAACTATGCGTGAATTTTTTTATGTTCACATTGGAAGACGT
>JACEFZ010003816.1:0-141233 GCA_014155875.1 Cepaea nemoralis
GGAAAAAAAAAAACCAATTGGTTAAATTGGGGTGCTTTTGGCCCCCCCCCTAAAAAACACTGACGGTTAATGGGGTTTGGTTAAAAACCCAATTTTTTTTTTGAAGACACAAGTTACACAGCGATGATTTATTAGAAACCTTTTTGACGCACATTTTACTAGCTGGTGTTTGATTAGTAACACTTATCCCGACACATATTTACCAGCGGGTGTTTTGTTTAGTAACACTTATGCCGACACATAGTTACTCCGGTGTATGTTTTGTAACACTTTTGACAAAAACATGGTTAACGTTTATAAAAATTTGGAACAACTGACGACACATGATTAACAGCTGTGATATGATTGGTAACAGGTAAACTTTGGGTTACGTTGGGGGTATATTTTGAAAAGCTGCGACATATGGTTCCTGTTGGTGATTGATTGGAACAGCTGACGACGTGGTTACACTGTTTGATATGATTGGTAACAGCAACGCATATTTTTACGCAGTTAGTGATATGATTGGTAACAACTGACGACATAGGTTACACTTTAGTGATATGACTGGTAACAGCTGCGACTTGGTTACCGTTGGTGATAGATTGGTAACAGCTAAGACATATGTTAAAACAGTTAGTGTATGTTGGGTAACAACTGACAATATGGTTACCTGTTTGTGATATGTTTGGTAAACTAACGGCATATTTTTTAACAGTTAGTGATTGATTGGTAACAATGACGCTAGGGTTACACGTTGGTGATATGACTGAAAAGCTGACGAAAAGGGTTTTACACTGTTGGTGATTGTTTGGTGAAAAACTAACGAATATGGTTACACAGCGGGAAATGATAACGTTCGTGACACGGCTGATAATACAGCTCCCGGGTAAATAGAAACATAGTTGCTATCAGCGGAGACCTTTTGATTTCCCCCCCAAATTCCTTCTGATAATATCCTAAACTTTCTGAAAATTAATGGTGCCCAATTTAGGAAGCGGGGCCCAGACCCGAAAACCCTTAGCCCGGTAAAACTAATTGCGAATACAGGAAAATTGAACCGGCTGTGTGTGTGGCTTAGAGGTCGGTGAGGCTCTCATTTTCATAATTCCCCGACACACTAAGTCCAGGTTTGGAAATCAGCTGCGGGCCATTTGGAAACCCACCCCTTTGCGTTGATTTCGCTATTATGAGGCGTTGGTCTTTCAGTTTTCAATGGCAAACTACTGAACTAACTTTGCCTAGGAAGTAACAATCAGCCAATAAATGCTGTGGTTGATTCCAACATGGAACTTATATTTAACCGGGAATTGAACCTTAGATATCGTTTTGGGAAGCAAGTGCATTAAACCTTTTTTGTTTTTTTTGGCCTTAGCTCGCTTTGAACTCGAGCATAATCCGCACACGTGGTACTACTACAACTAGTGTGTACACTGGATTGATTTTGCCTGAGTGTTAGCTTTCCCTGTTATCATTGCCCCTTGCTATCAGGCGAATCCACTCTGACTTCTGGGGTACATGTAACTTTACGTCCCCAAGTCAAGAACGAAAAGTCAACATTTGATTTGAACAGTGTGTGGTACGAAACCACCATGCCGCGATCATAAGAGAAAGCTTATGCGCGTTAAACCTTTCAGCCACTGCGACCTCTTAAATGTGTGCCACCCCGGTACTTCTCTGGTAACCATATAATTATTTTAATTATGAGACGTAAGTAATTGCCTCCGTTGTGTTTACGATTACATATTACGGTGAAAACATGTATACATCAACAGGCGGACAGTGAGAAACCCCAAGACTGTTGGATTCACATATGCCAGCAATTAGACACATATTTTTACTACACAACCCACACACAAAAAAATTTAATGGACTATCGAGTTCATCACAAGTACTTGCCTGAAGATGTGATAATCAAATGCAGGGAAGAAGAAGAAGGTGAAGAAGAAGAGGCAGAAGAAGAAGGTGAAGAGGAAGGCGAAGAAGAAGTGTGATAAAGGCTCTCATCATTATCGTTCAGTAGTATATCCACAATGAAAGTTAGCGGTAACGAATTCCCAGCCATACGTTACTCAGACTTTATTGTACACTCTACACAACCGCATTTTGATCGTATCTTGATGTTGTCTGCCCGTGTATATCTGTGACATCCTCTAAGGTAGTACAAAATGGAGACAAGAAAGGTATATTAAGTTCCCGGGGAGAAACACGTACGAATAACGTATAATTTGTGAGGTAGCGTTCGTTATTTATACTTGTTTCCATTCAGGATTTTACCATACCTTTTTGTCTCCTTCTTATAATTGGATGGGCAGACAGGAAGACGGTCAGACGTTACTAACGTGCCGGATGGATGAAGAGAGTGAATGAAGGAGTAATAAGAAGACATGATTATGCCCGCCAGATCTGTGGTCATTTCACAATAAACAAATAACACTGAGCAGACACGGCAGGGTCAACTTGCTTGTTTACTTTGGTCAGTTGGGACTAGACTAATCAATACTTCGGACATCACAGCTCTGTACTGACTGGATGAAAGGGGCGAGCCATTGGTAAACAAGCTGGCATTGGATTTTTATTTTGTCTGTCTATTGAAAATTGGGAGGAACGTTTGCGTCCATCGTACTTTTAGCTGCGGGGAATGGAGGGCAAGTGGAGATGGCAAGGGTGATACAGGACGTGAGCTGGGATCTGGTTCAGGGACGTAAAATAGGGTGGGGGAAAAAAAGGGAACATAAGGAAAAACAAATAGCTGCTGAATTGTCTGTTTACTGTGTTTTATTTGCTTAAGTTACCAGGGAGGAAGAAAAAAAGGCAAGAATGTGATGCTTAATTTATGAAGTTGACTACATCTTTATCCCATTCGTAACTTGATATTCTTCCTCTCTTAGTTGATCGATTGTAAAATTACGTAAATCTAAACGACATGATCAGTGTTCATTTTATCAGACAGTTAGTCAGCATCGCCTTCATCATACACCTAACGGGGCGATCATGCATCTCCACAACCATCTTTGTTTCTGGAATGTTAAACCACTGATAATCTCCATCTCTACCCCGGCAATTAATCCTGCATTTTCTGTCTCTGTCGACTTGTCTCGAACACCCGAAATCCACTCAGTTGTCCCCGTCTTCTTGTTCAGCTACCCCAGATTGTAAAGTTCCTAACAATAAGAACCAGGGTTGTCCATGGGAAATAATTTACATTGCGTGGTAATTTATGCATGTCCCATCCCATGCCGTCCCATGGGACTTTCCCATGGGAATAACATTCTCATTGCCAAGCCTAGCAGTCTTGTCCATGGGACATGTTTTTCTGTCCCATCCAATGGTAATTTATGTCTGTCCCATCCCGTCCCATCCCATCCCTACACTATTCAGAAAATATCCCTTTTTTCCCATGGTATTCCCATCACCAAGCAACAATATGTTCTCATTTCTGTCTGTTCTCAGTGCTAGCATTGGTGTGCACAGTATGCACTTAGGTTACATCTAACTCTACACAGTCGCTTCTCTCCGGACGCCCTCTTGGTCTTGTGTCTTTTATTTGCTCGGTGTGTGTCTTGTTTGTGTCTCTGTCTGCATCCATTCGCCTGACGCTGCAACGCAAACGTAAGCTGTTGCATTTCATAACGGAGAACATTGACTGATGCTTATACATCTGCGTTAGTTCCTGCTGTTCCTGTCCTTGACGGTTTGATAACCCAATCTGTCAATGCCACAAATAATCTTCTGAAAGGAGGTCAGCATGGCCGAATGGATAAGAACGCGTGTTTTTAAACATCCGGTGTACTGATTCGGATGTAACGGTTCCTACCTCTACACCGGACAGTTGGACTAAAATGTTGACTTCTCGTCCTTGACTTTTTTTTTCCGCATATCCTTTTACAGGACATCGCTGCAACACCAGCATTTACTGCTGCTGTTTATGTCTTGGCAAGTTTACGTTCTGTAGTTTGCCATTGATTTCTGAACGACCGGATCCCATACCAACTCGTTAAAACCCAGCGCAACGCGGTCTGCTGCGAAATCGGTCGCCGCTGTGTTTCGAACTCGCGTCCTTGACTTTGGGACGTAAATTACAAGTACCTCTGAAGTCGGAGTGTTTTCGTCTGATGGCTAGGAACACTGGCAATAGGGAAAGCTTATCCACGAGCAAAATTCAGTCCAGTGCTACTAGAAGTAGTGTGTATGAACTACGCTTGAGTTCAAAACGAGCGAGCGCCAAAAAGAAATCTTCTGAAATCTTGCATTTGGCCATTGCCTTTCTTCCTAATGCTCCGAATTTGTGATACTGCCTTCTTTTCACCACCTCTCCCTCTTTGAAACTTCAGTCAACGATCTCAACTTGTAGAATCCCAACAGTTAGATTATTAAAACAACAATTGTCCGTTAACTGTATCCTCGCTTGTTCTGTACCAAGGAAGTCATCCTGAGGTCATAGCAGTACTTCTTGCGTGACTAAAATGCTTTCATTTGTCTTTAGAAAAATATTTTTTTTTAGTTTCACGTGGGTGTTACTTTAACGCTGTCCTTGCGAAGCTTACTTAAAGCTACTAAATGTTGGGACTAAAGGATATAAATCTTATAAATATAAAGAAATATATAATATAAATTAAAAGAATAAAGCTTATAGGACAGAAGGGAGTAAAGTAGTAATAGAGAGAGAGAGTTATTTAAACTAACAGTTAGATGAAGAACAAAGAGTTAATATAAGTATTCTTCCTGGGTATTGGGTTGGAGTCTTTTATACTTGAACTTTAAAATTGATCTGGGCTGCCAGATCGCCACAGCCTAAAATAGGTAGCGGGAACTGTTTGTAAAGGCGGACTGCGTGGTACTGACCACAGCACCCACCCTGTACCTATTAGTCTGTGACATGGGTCTAGCACCATATGCCCCATAATCTTGTGGAGCGTTAAAGCAGTGGTTCTCAACTGGTGGGGAATCCCCCCTCCCACACAGGGGGGAATTTTAGGGCACAGGGAGGGGGGGGGGTATTAAGATTATTTCAAGATCGCGTTAATACAAGAACCGATTACTTGATATTGTTTTTCCCTCCATACTTTAGAGTTCTGTACGTCTCGCTCTTCTGAAATTTGTTTTATAACGTAAGTAGACCTGCAAATCATGTTTTATGAAGACGTATAGGCTTGTTCTAGTATGTGTTATTAAATGTAGCTTCCATTTTTACGTATACTGTGTAGGGGCGGGGATTTATAGAGAGGAAATACGAAAAAGAGGGGGGGGGGTGAAGACATTCTGAACATACGATGAAGGGGTGCATGGACCAAAAATATTGAGAACCACTGTGTTAAGAGGTTTATTAATTACTTACTTACTTACTTACTTACTTACTTACTTACAACGAGTATGATGAAGTGTGTGCGTGGACAATGAGCAGTCAAGCTGAAAAACATCTGATGGCTGTGGAAATGTGGTTTCTGAGGAGAATTCAAAGAATACCATAGACAGACAGAAAAACCGACGACCAAGTTCTACAAGAATCAAATGAAAATCGTAAACTGATTAGTGAAATTAGACGTAGACACAGTCAAATTGTTTGGGACATGTTATTAGAAGAAATAAATTTGAGAACTTGGTGACAACTGGCAAGATCAAGGGAAAGAGAACAAGGGAAAAACAGAGAAATAAATACCGGGATGGTTTGACCACGTGGCATGGTCGAGATAAGAACACTGAGCCGATCCATGACTCTGGTGATCGAATGAAATGGCGAATGATGACCGCCCACGCTTACCAGCATGGCACATGATGGATGGAAGTGTTTGCTACTGAATGCCCTATATGAGCAACTAATGATGAACTGTGATGAATTGGTTGGTAGTGAAGTATGAGCAGTCAATGAACGTGTCGTGCTATGCGTTGTTTCATATGCAATGAGTCAAGTAAATTAATCGTTTGGTTGTGGCCGTTGTTCGGGTTACCATGATTGTTACTGAGTAAGTGTGATATTTGTCCCCCATAACGTTAGTTCGCTTTGAACTCAAACGTAGTCCATACACGAGCTGCTACTTCTAGTCCACTGGACTGATTTGTATGTGAGGAAGAGATTTGCCTGTTACCAGTGTCCCTCGCCAGCAGGCGTACCCACTCCGACTTCTAAGGTACTTGTAATTTACGTCCCAAAGTCAAGGAAGTGAAGTCACCACTTTAGTCCAACTGATCGGTGTAGGGGTTGAACCCGTTACCTCGGCATCAGCGCACCGGAATAATCATCTCTTGTCTTCCGAGTTACTTGTCCGTCATCTAAGAAACAAAGACCATCTATCACAGTGTACGGTCGTTGTACAAATATAGGGTGTATTTTTAATGACTGTGCAGTTTTTGAAAATATTGCGTTCCAAGTTCTCTGTTCGCCCTCTGTGGAGTTCATGCATAAAAAGTTCAACCATAAAAGGTAAATACAAAACTTGGAACGGAAATAATTTCAAAAACTGCACAGTCATTACAAATACACCCTATCCTATAGCATTTTTGTCCTGGCTCTACGTTGAGAACAGTCGTCGGGGTGATGATGGGTCACAATAAAAAGCCAGTGCGCTGAGATTTCCTAGGTCCAGAAGTCTGGATGCGTGGTTGACTGATCGATACTTCTGCTCCGTGCATGTACAGGTCCTTGCTGTCTTGCCGTGCGTGCTATTAGTCCAGCGATAGATTTATTCCCAACGCCGATTAACTTAACTGCTTCTATTGCAGAGAGTGGTTACTTCAAATTCAAAATTACCAAGCACAGAAAGACATACAAATAAGACGTGGTGGCATAACAGGGACTACAAATACCACAACGATATGGTGGATTAAAGGATTAAAGTCACAATAATTAGAGAGAAGTTAAAGTAATAATAAAACTTTATGGCTTACTTTACCATCTACCTGAGAAGGAGCTAGCGTTAATATATAAATACTCTGAAACTGAAACACTTATTGATTTCAAAATAAAGTTAAAAGTTAGTTGCATATCCTTTACAAGACGTCGCAGTCAACCCCAGCAGATTTTGGCTGTTTGTGATTTCTTGGCAAGTTTACGTTCAGTAGTTTAACATTGCTTTCTGAACGACCGTCACTCAAATCATTTTATGAAAACTAGCGCAAGGCGGTCTGCTCCCACGTCGCCTGCAGCTGTGTTACGAACGCGGTATACGGGATTGCGAATTGCATTCGTAAACCCTGTGCCACTGCGCCGGCTAAATACGGAACACTTAACTCATTAAGTCCTTAATTTAAAATACCCCATTGTTCTAAATACTTCGGAGCTCTTAACAATCTCCGACGCAATGACCCACAAATAATAGATACATATTGTTAAATAGCTTCTGTTTCATGTATGAATATATAGTGTGTCGGTGGTATCAGGTCATGCTGTGATTTTGAGCGCTTAAAACTTGACCATGTCAAGTTATGTAATCCAAAGACCCGCATGGATTCTACTAACATCTCCCACCGTGTCAGTCCACCCAGCATCATTTCTCTTGGCCTATCCCTGCCTCTCTTGCCCTTGATCTTTCCTGTTGTTGCGATAAGTGAGCAGTTAGTGAACGTGGCGCGCTATACGTTATTTCATATGCAACGAGTCAAGTAAATTAATCGTTACGTTATTTCATATGCAGCGAGTCAAGTAAATTAATCGTTACGTTATTTCATATGCAACGAGTCAAGTAAATTAATCGTTACGTTATATCATATGCAGTGAGTCAAGTAAATTAATCGTTACGTTATTTCATATGCAACGAGTCAAGTAAATTAATCGTTACGTTATTTCATATGCAACGAGTCAAGTAAATTAATCATTCCGTTATTTCATATGCAACGAGTCAAGTAAATTAATCGTTACGTTATATCATATGCAGTGAGTCAAGTAAATTAATCGTTACGTTATATCATATGCAGTGAGTCAAGTAAATTAATCGTTACGTTATTTCATATGCAACGAGTCAAGTAAATTAATCATTCCGTTATTTCATATGCAACGAGTCAAGTAAATTAATCATTCCGTTATTTCATATGCAACGAGTCAAGTAAATTAATCGTTACGTTATATCATATGCAGTGAGTCAAGTAAATTAATCGTTACGTTATATCATATGCAACGAGTCAAGTAAATTAATCATTCCGTTATTTCACATGCAACGCGTCAAGTAAATTAATGGTTACGTTATTTCAAATGCAACGAGTCAAGTAAATTAATGGTTACGTTATTTCAAATGCAACGAGTCAAGTACATTCATGGTTTGGTTGTGGTTGTTGTTCGGATTACGTTGATTGCTTTCTAAATCGTTCCCTCGCTTTGAACTCAACCGTAGTGCACACACGTGTGCTACTACTTCCGGTGCACTGGGCTGATTTTTACATGTGGATTAGCTGTCATTCTACCAGTGTCTCTCGCCATCAGGCCAACCCATTCCGACTTCTGATGTACTTGTAATTTACGTCCCCACGACAATAACGAGAAGTCACCCTTGTAGTCCAACTGATCGGGATAGGGGTTGAACACGCTACCTCGATATTAGCATACTGGAAGAATCATCTCTTAGTTTAGTTTAGTTTAATTTAGTTGACGGATCAACATCACGGCACACGGGTGTAACCCATAAGTGCTCCGTTCTACTTCTAACTCAAGCCTGAGTCCGGAGATTCTCAGCTCAGTGCACGAACTACGTAGCACCGGCGAGGATCCTGAAATACTTTGGGTAGATTTTTAACTTGAAATCTTGCCCGGGTAGCACCGTTAGGCTACTATTTTTCGATTTCCACCTGCCAATGGATATTTCACGTGCGCAACAATACACACACGGGCGTCCGACCTCACTATCCAGAGACTGGGGAATGTTTCTTACTAGAAGTCCACGTGAAAAAATCCCGGTCCTCACCGGGGCTTGAGCCCGGGACCTCCAGCACTCGAGGCGGACACCATACCTCGAGACCACTCAGCGCCCCCCCCCTCCTCCCCCCCCCCCCCAGAGAATCATCTCTTATCATCAAAAAAAATAACTATGACTACGGGGTTTGTTACATCTGTCGGGGAATATAATGAATAAACGGTCAAACGATAGAGGTATCCCAATAGCAGGTACTTAGTTGGGTATGTCAGGGTGTCACATAATCTAGGCCATGGTATAAAGGTGTGAGGTTACCAGCTCTCTTCCTCGCTGCCTGTTCTTCCCAATTCCCAGAAAATTATCAATATTACCCGGAACCCATTTGATGAGGCTGCTTCGTCCCCAGTGTCGTACTGGCTGGGGAAATAACACCATCATTTCTAGGGATTCTACCCTGACCATTGTCATGATCAACAAGCTAGGAGTTGAGAGCCTCCCACTGTATCCGAGGAGCCGCGGTTGTTTAGTGGCTAGACGCTTGCCTGTTGGCTGGGCCAATGTTCACGGGTTTGAATTCTCATGTAGGAGTTGACAGCGATGTCCTGTAAAAAGGATATGCAAAAAACAAAAACAAGCTTGTCTTAGGATCCCCTTAGTGTAGTGGCATGTGCAAGCGCCTGCCAGTCTTGTGATCCTGGGTTCATAGTCCACACGGGAAGAAATATTTTAGTGACCACTTTGTTCCTGTATGGAGCTGACCGTACATAATCAAGACCATAACGTTTTCTAACAGGTAAGACGACCAGCCTCCAACAGGTGGAATAATACACATGTTTAGGTAGCAATGTAGACAAAGAAGGGAAACGGATATGAATATTAAAATCAAAATACAAAAAGCCGAGAAGCTTTCATGGTCACTATGAAAGTTGTGGAAGTCAAACAAGATTAAACCTAGTACCAAATTTATAATATTTGACTCTAACGTTAAAACAATACCTGTGTGTGGATCAGAAACATCCAGATCGAATGAAACAATTACTGATAAACTAAAGCCATTCACGTATTCTTGCCGGCACAGAATAAAAAGTTAAAATGCTATGACAGTGCTATGTCAGTACTATGACAGTACTATGACTGCTATGACTGTGCTATGTCGGTGATATGATTAATTCTAGTTTGGGGGGAAGGGGGGGGGGGGGCTAGACAGCTTCCATTGAATGAAGGAGTGAGGAAAAGATGCAGGCACTGGATAGGACACACGTTGGGAAAACCTGATTACAGTATAAATAGAAATGATCTTCTCTTGAACCCTCAGAACAAAAGAAATAGAGGGCGACCTCTAAACATATGAAGACGAGAACTGGGGACAGCGATGAATAATATAGGAAGAACTCGGAATGGGCGGCAACAGTTAGTACAACTTGTCTGGAGTTGTTGTGGGGCCTATGCTTCTATAGGGGACAACGGACGCAGGGAGAAGACAGCCAGCAGGCTGGGCTACTGACCACGTCACCAATCTTCCGTTGTTATTTTTTTTTAAATATCCTATTTACAGGACATTGCAGTCAATACCAGCATTTTTCAGCTGCTGTTGATGTCTTGGCAAGTTTTACGTTCAGTAGTTTGCCATTGATTTCTGAACGACCGGCTCACATACCCTCCGTAAGAAACCAACGCGACACGATCCGCTGCCGAATCTCGTGCAGCTGTGTTTAGTACGTGAGTATACTGGATCACGAACAGCGTCCTTAACCTCTTCGCCAGGGAGACCGGCTTGCGTTGTTTGCTAAATAAATATGGATCTAACCCATGTCCGACATATGAGTGGTTGGTGTCGAATCAAAAGTGCTTTCCATTTTCATTACACCTTTACCCCTACCCCGTTCAACCTCAGAAGAGAAGTTATATTAGGGTTCATCATCCCTGGCTCAGATTAATAATCCTGTGACTAGGTCAGTCACAAATAAGATATTAATTTGAAAGTGATTGTTATCCAGAGAGGGTAATGCAAGTTCTTTGTCTGTTTTCAACACTGTATAAATTAGCCTGGTTACCAGTGTCTCTGCTCAACCTTGCAGCGTTGCTACCGCTAATTCTTGCCATAAGCATGTTCGTATATTCTGAGCATGATTGTCCATGTTTCTTATTATCCGTATATTTATATTCAATTGTATATTTATGTCAAACTTTTTTAATACGCCTGTATGTGACGCGTATATTGTGTGCATTTTTTTTTCCATTTCAATCTAAACATTGATATTACATTTTAGCTATAAAATAACCCCAAGAGGCCGTCCACCCGGTTCAGTTTCTTGCTTTCTGAAATGGCTGATATTCTGTCATGTTTGTATGTTCAACTTTTTATGGCCGTGTCGTTTTTGCTACAACCCAAATTGGAACTGCAGATGCACTTTTTAACTTGAACCTGCTTTTCTAGCAAAAGCACCGCAGACATCAAGAATAGAATGACAGCTGAAAGGCATGCGGAAAACAGTAAACAAGATTAACGTGTCCTTCTTGTTGTTTACGCTGTCTGCACAACTCGTAAACATATCTGAGCTTCATAATGTGCTGTACCGGCACACTTACACATATACAAAGAAAGAGAGAGAGAGGGGGGAGAGGCAGAGAGAAAGACAGAGAGAAAGAGGTAGGGAGACATCAAGAGAGAGAGAGAGAGAAAGCGGTAGAGAGCGCAAGAAGGTAGAGAGAGAGAGAAAGGGGGAGGGAGAGAAAGAGGTAAAGAGCACAAGAGGTGGAGAGAAAGAGGTAGAGAGCACAAGAGGTGGAGAGAAAGCAAGAGATAGATAGAGCAAGTGGTAGAGAGAGGGAGCAAGTGGTAGAGAGAGGGAGCAAGTGGTAGAGAGAGGGAGCAAGTGGTAGAGAGAGGGAGCAAGTGGTAGAGAGAGGGAGCAAGTGGTAGAGAGATGGAGCAAGTGGTAGAGAGAGGGAGCAAGTGGTAGAGAGAGGGAGCAAGTGGTAGAGAGAGGGAGCAAGCGGTAGAGAGATGGAGCAAGTGGTAGAGAGAGGGAGCAAGTGGTAGAGAGATGGAGCAAGTGGTAGAGAGAGAGAGCAAGTGGTAGAGAGAGGGAGCAAGTGGTAGAGAGAGGGAGCAAGCGGTAGAGAGATGGAGCAAGTGGTAGAGAGAGGGAGCAAGTGGTAGAGAGATGGAGCAAGTGTAGAGAGAGGGAGCAGTGGTAGAGAGATGGAGCAAGTGGTAGAGAGAGGGAGCAAGCGGTAGAGAATGGAGACAAGTGGTAGAGAGAGGGAGCAGTGGTAGAGAGATGAGCAAGTGGTAGAGAGAGGGAGCAAGTGGTAAGAGATGGAGCAGAGTAGTAGAGAGAGGAGCAAGCGGTAGAGAGATGGAGCAAGTGGTAGAGAGAGGGAGCAAGTGGTAGAGAGATGGAGCAAGTGGTAGAGAGAGGGAGCAAGTGGTAGAGAGATGGAGCAAGTGGTAGAGAGAGGGAGCAAGTGGTAGAGAGATGGAGCAAGTGGTAGAGAGAGGGAGCAAGTGGTAGAGAGAGAGAGCAAGTGGTAGAGAGAGGGAGCAAGTGGTAGAGAGAGGGAGCAAGTGGTAGAGAGAGAGAGCAAGTGGTAGAGAGAGGGAGCAAGTGGTAGAGAGAGGGAGCAAGTGGTAGAGAGAGGGAGCAAGTGGTAGAGAGATGGAGCAAGTGGTAGAGAGATGGAGCAAGTGGTAGAGAGAGGGAGCAAGTGGTAGAGAGAGGGAGCAAGTGGTAGAGAGAGGGAGCAAGTGGTAGAGAGAGGGAGCAAGTGGTAGAGAGAGGAGCAAGTGGTAGAGAGAGGGAGCAAGTGGTAGAGAGATGGAGCAAGTGGTAAGAGAGTGGAGCAAGTGGTAGAGAGAGGGAGCAAGTGGTAGAGAGAGGGAGCAAGTGGTAGAGAGAGGGAGCAAGTGGTAGAGGGATGGAGCAAGCGGTAGAGAGATGGAGCAAGCAATAAAATAGAGGGAGCGAGCGGTAGAGAGAGGGAGCAAGTGGTAGAGAGAGGAGCAAGTGTAGAGAGAGAGAGCAAGTGGTAGAGATAGGGAGCAAGTGGTAGAGAGAGGGAGCAAGTGATAGAGAGAGGAGCAAGTGTAGAGAGATGGAGCAGCAATAATGAGGGAGCGAGTGGTAGAGAGAGAGAGCAAGTGGTAGAGAGAGGGAGCAAGCAATAAATAGAGTGAGCGAGTGGTAGAGATGGAGCAAGTGGTAGAGAGATGGAGCAAGGCATAAATAGAGGGAGCTAAGTGGTTAGAGAGAGGAGCAAGTGGTAGAGAGATGGAGCAAGCAATAAATAGAGGGAGGCGAGTGGTAGAGAGAGAGAGCAAGTTGTAAGAGAGAGGAAGCAAGCAATAAATAGAGGGAGCAAGTGGTAGAGAGAGAGAGCAAGTGGTAGGAGAGGGGAGCAGAGTGGTAGAGAGATGAGCAAGTGGTAGAGAGAGGGAGCAAGTGGTAGAGAGAGGGGAGCAAGTGGTAGAGAGATGGAGCAAGTGGTAGAGAGAGGGAGCAAGTGGTAGAGAGAGGGAGCAAGTGGTAGAGAGAGGGAGCAAGTGTAGAGAGATGGAGCAAGTGGTAGAGAGAGGGAGCAAGTGGTAGAGAGAGGGAGCAAGGTGGTAGAAGAGAGGAGCAAGTGGTATAGAGAGGGAGCAAGTGGTAGAGAGAGGGAGCAGTGGTAGAGAGAGAGGAGCAAGTGGTAGAGAGAGGGAGCAAGTGGTAGAGGAGAGGGAGCAAGTGGTAGAGAGAGGGAGCAGTGTAGAGAGAGGGAGCAAGTGTAGAGAGATGGAGCAAGTGTAGAGAGATGGAGGCAAGCGGTAGAGAGATGAGGCAAGCAATAAATAGAGGGAGCGAGCGGTAGAGAGAGGGAGCAAGTGGTAGAGAGAGAGAGCATGCGGTAGAGAAAGGGAGCAAAGTGGTAGAGGAGAGGGAGCAAGTGGTAGAGAGAGGGAGCAAGTGATAGAGAGAGGGAGCAAGTGGTAGAGAGATGGGAGGCAAGCAATAAATAGAGGGAGCGAGTGGTAGAGAGAGAGAGCAAGTGGTAGAGAGAGGGAGCAAGTGGTAGAGAAAGGGGAGCAAGTGATAGAGAGAGGGAGCAAGTGGGAGAGAGATGGAGCAAGTGATAGAGAGAGGGAGCAAGTGGTAGAGAGATGGAGCAAGCAATAAATAGAGGTAGCGAGTGGTAGGAGAGAGAGCAAGTGGTAAGAGAGAGGGAGCAAGTGGTAGAGAAAGGGAGCAAGTGATAGAGAGAGGGAGCAAGTGGTAGAGAGATGGAGCAAGTGGTTAGAGAGATGGAGCAAGTGGTAGAGAGAGGGAGAAAGTGGTAGAGAGAGGGAGCAAGTGGTAGAGAGGAGGGGAGCAAGTGGTAGAGAGATGGAGCAAGCGGTAGAGAGATGGAGCAAGCAATAAATAGAGGGAGCGAGCGGTAGAGAGGAGGGAGCAAGTGGTAGAGAGAGAGAGCATGCGGTAGAGAAAGGGAGCAAGTGGTAGAGAGAGGGAGCAAGTGGTAGAGAGATGGAGCAAGTGGTAGAGAGATGGAGCAAGCGGTAGAGAGAGGGAGCAAGTGGTAGAGAGATGGAGCAAGTGGTAGAGAGATGGAGCAAGTGGTAGAGAGAGGGAGAAAGTGGTAGAGAGAGGGAGCAAGTGGTAGAGAGATGGAGCAAGCAATAAATAGAGGGAGCGAGCGGTAGAGAGAGAGAGCAAGTGGTAGAGAGATGGAGCAAGTGGTAGAGAGAGAGAGCAAGTGGTAGAGAGATGGAGCAAGCAATAAATAGAGGGAGCGAGTGGTAGAGAGAGAGAGCAAGTGGTAGAGAGAGGGAGCAAGTGGTAGAGAAAGGGAGCAAGTGATAGAGAGAGGGAGCAAGTGGTAGAGAGATGGAGCAAGTGATAGAGAGAGGGAGCAAGTGGTAGAGAGATGGAGCAAGCAATAAATAGAGGGAGCGAGTGGTAGAGAGAGAGAGCAAGTGGTAGAGAGAGGGAGCAAGTGGTAGAGAAAGGGAGCAAGTGATAGAGAGAGGGAGCAAGTGGTAGAGAGATGGAGCAAGTGGTAGAGAGATGGAGCAAGTGGTAGAGAGAGGGAGAAAGTGGTAGAGAGAGGGAGCAAGTGGTAGAGAGATGGAGCAAGTGGTAGAGAGATGGAGCAAGCGGTAGAGAGATGGAGCAAGCAATAAATAGAGGGAGCGAGCGGTAGAGAGAGGGAGCAAGTGGTAGAGAGAGAGAGCATGCGGTAGAGAAAGGGAGCAAGTGGTAGAGAGAGGGAGCAAGTGGTAGAGAGATGGAGCAAGTGGTAGAGAGATGGAGCAAGCGGTAGAGAGATGGAGCAAGCAATAAATAGAGGGAGCGAGCGGTAGAGAGAGAGAGCAAGAGATAGAGAGAGAGAGCATGCGGTAGAGAAAGGGAGAGAGAGAGAGAGCAAGAGATAGAGAGAGCAAGCTGTAGAGATAGAGAGAAAGGCAACCTCCAGTATGAGATGACAGTCAGTTTTGAGGTTATTGAGCAAGCCGCCCTGATGTAGCGGCTAGCACGCTTGTTTGCAGTCCTGGGGGTCATGTTTTCGATACCCCGTCTACGTGGATTGTTTACATTGAACTGTTCTCTCCAGATCGGCCAAGCCTAAAAGTAGGTACCAGCAAATGTCCTAGGAAATAAAAAGCACCGCGTTATATTTGATCACATAGCCCATCCATTATCGATTGGTCTATAAAAATATGGGGCGATCATTGTATGCTCAATATGCCTCAGGGAACGGGATCAACGGGGAAAGAGGACCCTGTTGAGCTTGACTCTAGTCCGACTTTGTGAAGAGTAGAAGACACATGAAGGCTGTAGCATAGGTGGGAGCGCAAGCGCAATAGAAATACCACTACTTTTATCGTGTCTTTACTTATTTAATGGGGAGATTTGTTCGCAACATCATCATCATCAAGTGCCGTGCCGGCTGGCGTAGGCGTTCATGGCTCTCCATAGATCTCTGTCTTTGGTTTTCTGGATCAACTCTACTGATGATATTCCTCCATGCCACCGTCTCAATCCATCCAGCATCATTTCTCTTGGTCTGCCTCTGCCTCTCTTCCCCTCCATCTTTCCAGTTGTTACGATGTTCTCCAATGCCTCTCTTCTCATCACGTGACCGAAGAAAGCTGTTTGTCTCTGTCTTATCTTATATATAAATTAGGATCTCCGTCTGTCTGTCTGTATGTATGTATGTCCTTGCGTATGCACTCGCGAACGGCCCATCCGATTGAGATGAAATTTTCTACACGCCTTCCTTTCATTCCAGCGCTGCCAACTGTCGTATTTTTTTTCTTCCTCCTCCTCTCTCCTCCCATTCCCAAAATACGTAAGTAAATATATGATGATGATGATGAAAGAATCCCCGAACCAAAACGCTAGGGAAAGGGAAGAAAATGACGTGACTACACAGAATCGTCACACGGCAATCATCATCATCATCAAAGTGCCGTGCCGGCTGGCGTAGGCGTTCAACTCTGCTGCTGATATATATGCCTCCATGCCACGGCAATATCAATAACAATTCATCTTTTTATGTGTAAGGAAGTTATCTACAGTCGTGTAGAAGGGAAGAACAATCAATGGAAGGACCGAAATCACAGAACCTAGACGAGTATGAATTCGGAATGGCGAACCTCCTCCTCCTCTCTTCTCCTCCTGCCTCTACCTCCTCCCCTCCTCCTGCCTCTACCTCCTCCCTCCACCCTACTCCTCTTCCTCCTCTCTACCTCCTCCCCCTCCTCCCTCTCCCTCTTCTTTCTCCCTCTTCCTCTCCCCTCCTCCTCCATCCTCTTCCCTCCTACTCCCTCCGCCTCCCTCTACCTCCTCCCTCCACCCTCCTCCTCTTCCTCCTCCCTCTCCCTCCTCCTTCTCCCCCTCCCTTCTCCCTCCTCCTCCCTCTCCTCATCCCTCCTACGCCTTCTCCTCCTTCCCTCCTCCTCTCTCCTCCTCCCTCCTCTCTCCTCCTCCCTCCGTCCCTCTACCTCCTCCCTCTACCTCATCCTCCTCCTACCTTCCTCCACTCCCTCTTCCTCCTCCTCCCTCCTCATCATTCCTCCTCCTCCCCCTCCTCCTTCTCCCTCCTCCTCCTTCTCCCTCCACCTCCTCCCTCCTCCTCCTCTCTCCTCTCCTCCCTCCTCCCTCTCCCTCCTCCTCCTCCCCCCCCAACCTGCTTTTCTCCTCCTCCCCTTCCCTCTTCTCCCTCCTCCTCCCCCCCCTCCCTCCCCCCCCCTCCCTCCCCCCCCCTCCCCCCCTCCTCCCTCCCTTCACCCCTCCCCTCCCCCCCCTTCCCCTTTTTTCCCCCCTCCTTCTCTTACCCCTCCTCCTCCCTCCTCCTCCCTCCTATTCCCCCCTCCCTCCTCCCTCCTATTCCCCCCTTTAAGTTTCCCTCCTCCTCCCCCTCCTCCTCCTCTCCCCGGGCCTATCTTTTTCCTCCCCCCTCCTCCTCCCTCCTCCACTTTTTCTTTCCCCCCTCCTCCTCCCTCCCTCCCTTTTTTCCTCCTCCTCCCCCCCTCCCTACCCCCTCGCCCTCCTTTTCCCTTCCTCATTCGCCCCTCCTCCTCCCCTTTTCCTACCTTCTCCCCCCTTTCCCCCTCCTCCCCCCTCCTTCCCCCCCCTCATCCCCCCCTCCCTCCTCCCCCTTTCTTCCTCCCCCCTTTCCTCCTCCCCCCTCCTCCCTCTCCTCCTCCCCCCTTCCTCCCCCCTTATCCTCCTCCCCCCCCCCTTCCCTCCTTTCAAAACCCCCTCCCTCCTCCCTTTTTCCTCCTCCTCCTCCCCCCCTTCCTTTCCCCCTTTTCCCCCCCCTCCTCCCCCCCCTCCTCCTCCTCTCTTCCTCCCCCCTCCCCTCCTCCCCCCTTCCCCCTCCTTCCCCTCTCCCTCCCTCCTCCTCCCCCACCTGCTTTCCTCCTCCTCCCTTTTTCCCTTTTTCCCCCTCCCCCCCTCCCCCCCCCCCCTCCCCCTCCCCCCCCCTTGCCCCTTTCCTCCTTTCAACCCTCCCCCCTCCCCCCCTTTCCTTCCCCCCCCCTTTCCCCCCTTAAACCCCCCTCCTCCCTCCCTCCTTTTCCTTTTTCCCTTTTTACTTTCCCCCCCCTCCCCTCCTTTCCTCCCCTACTCCCCCCCCCTCCTCCTCCCCCTTCCTCCCTCTTTTCCCCTTTCCCCCCTCCTTCCCCTTTTCCCCTCCCTCCTCCTCCCTCCCCCCCCATTTCCTCCCCCCCCCTCCCCCCCGTCCCCCCTTTTTTCCTTCCCCCTTTTTGCCCCCCCCCTTCCCCTCCCCCCTTTCCCCCCTACTCCTCCCCCCCCCCCCTTCCCCCCCCCTCCCCCCTCCCCCCCTCCCCCCTTTCCCCCCCCCCCTTTTCCCCCTCCCCCTTTTCCCCCTCCCTCCCTCCCCTCCTCCCCCCCCCACCCCTTTCCCCCCTCCCTCCCCCTTTTCTTCCCTTTCCCTCCCCCTCCCCCTCCTCCTCCCTCCCTCCTCCTCCCCTCCTCCCTTCCTCCTCCCCACCTCCCCCCCTTCTTCCTCCGCCCCCCTTTTCCCTCCCCCTTTTCCCCCCTTTCTCCTCCCCCTCCTCCCCCCTTTCCCTTCCTCCTCCCCCTTTTCCTCCCCCCTTCCCCTTCCCCCCTCCTCCCTTTTCCCCCCCTCCCCCCCCTCCCCCCCTTTTTTCCCCCCTCCTCCCTTTTCTCCCCCTTTCCCCCCCCCCCCTTTTCTTCCCCTTCCCCCCTTTTTTTTCCCTTTTCCTTTTTTCCCTCCCCCCTTTCCCCCCCTCCCTCCCCCTCCTCCCTCCCCCCCACTCTCTCCCCCCCTTTCCCCCCCTCCTCCCCCCTTTTCCCTCCTCCTCCCCCCTCCCCTCCTCCTCCCCCTTTGGGGTTTTCCCCCTCCTCCTCCCTCCCTTCCCCCTCCCCCCCTTTTTTCCTCCCCCCCTTCCTCCTCTCGCTCCTCCTTCCCCTCCCCCTCCTCCTCCTCCCCCCTCCCTCCCCCCTTCCCCCCTCCCCCCCTTCCTGCTCCCCCCCCCGCCCCCTTTCCATCCCCCCTCCTCCCCTCCTCCTCCTCCCTCCTCCCCCCCCCTTCTCCCTTCCTCCACCCTCTCCTCCTCCTCCTTCCCCTTTTTCCCTCCTTCCTCCCCCCCCTTTCTTCCCTCTTCGTCCCTCCTCCCCCTCCTCCTCCCCCCCAAACTTCCCCCCCCTCCTTTTCCCTTTAACCCCTTTCCTCCTCCTCCTCCTATTCCCCCCTATTCTCCTGTCTCCTCCCTCCCTCCTTTTTCCCCCCTTTCCCCTCCCTCTTCCTCCCCCCCTCCTCCATTTACTCAAGACGACAGACAGACAGTTTAGTCGGGAAGGGGGACTTATGACTATTTATATGTTTTTAAAATGAACCCCCCTCCACCTTTGGGCGGGGGCCGGGTCAGACAGAAAAACGGGAAGACAGACAGCAGTCGGGGAACGGGAACTTATATGACTACTTATATAAATTAAAAATAAAGAGGGCTCCCCACCAGGGGTTGGGCGATGCCGGCCATTCAACAGACAGACAGATAGTGTGGGAAGGGAACTTATATGACTACTTATTTAATTAAATGAATGCTCCCCATCAGGTCGGGGGCAAAAACCCGGGGCCCGGATCCGGGAACGACAGACAAAATATACAACAGACGACAAACAGATTTTTGGGTTTTAACGGGAAGGGAACCCTTTTACTCTTATTTTGAATTTAAAATGAAATGCTCCCCACCAGGGTTTTGGGCGAAGCCGGGCCGGGTCAGCTAGTTGTTGAAAATTTTAATTTTTTGTTTCATTACCCGTTTCGGGGCAGTCGTCGTTATTTTTACTTTTGGCAGCCCCAACAAATTCGCAACTTTCCCGTCTCAGGGCCCACATCTCTTTTTTTTCTAATTTTCCTTTTTAAATTTTTTGTTCATTTACCCCCCAAGATTCACTGCCATAAAAAGCAAAACTGGTTCTAGGGTTTTTTTTTTTCCCAGCACCCCTTTTCTTAATTTTTTTATAGCGATTTTATTGAAATAAGAAAACTCTTCATTTTCTAAAATGGGGGCTTTTGCCTGCCCTATTCTGCTCCAAAATTTCCTGTTGTACATTTTTCCCCTCTGATGTTATAAATGCCCCTAGGTATCTAAAAAAAAAACCCCCTTGGGTTTAAAGGGTTTTCCCTTCTAAAATTTTTATGTCAAAATTTTGGTGTCACCATTTTCTTTGATATTACCAAATTTAACTGTTTTCTTGATATTCAAGGAGAGGGCCCTTTTCCCTTTCACCTCTGTTACTACAAGTCTAATAATTTTTGTAGGCCTTTGAATTATCCCCACCAAATACTGTGTCATCTGCATAGCGTATATTGTTTATTTAACCCCCCCAACTAGTATTCCTGGCATCTCTTTTATCTCTCTCATTATTACTTCGCTATACAGGGAGAAAAAGATCTGGGGACAAGACAACCCTTGTCGTACTCCTAGCTTTTTAATTTTGGTTTGTAACTACCCCCCTTTATTTTTCCCCTTTTAATTACTGCCCCACTTGGTTCCAGTAAAAAAATTCTTTTTTATTCTTAAATTTTTTTCCCCATCAATGTTGATAAACTTCCCCATTTTAATCAGTTCATCATGTTTTACTTTTATCAAAAAGCCTTAGTATAATCTAAAGAAGCACAAATTTTCCCCTCGGTTTTTTCTATTGACCTTTCTATTATGTCCGTAATGTAAAAAATTTATGAAATTTTTTTGGGGCCCTTTCCTTCCACAAATCCCTACTGTTCTTCACTAATTTTCCCTTTTTATTTTCTTTTTGGTTCTTCCCCATTATGATTCTGAGTGGGTATGGGGTTTTTAAAAAGGGTTTAAATTTTACGAAATCTTCCAATCAATTGCTCCCCGGGCTTTTTGGTATAAAACCATAAAAAACAGATCTCAGCATAAACAACCCTGGGTTTTTAAAAATCCACTGCTGTAAATATCATTCAAAAAATTTTGGTTAAATATTTTCTACCCCCCAAATTCTCCCCCAAAACCCTTTTAAATTTGTCTAAATTTTGGTTGCATCTGGCCCAAACTGTTTTTTTTTTTTTTTTTTTTCTTCCCTACGTTTCATAGCGTCAGCGACTTCTTCTTTCAGAATAGGTGGACCCCTTTTAAAAATTACTATCTTCTGTTAATTTATTCCCTTTTTTTCCATCATATATTCCCCTTTTATACTCATTCCAAAACCTCTTCAAATTTTAGCCCTTTCCCCTAATAATAATTTTTTCCTTGGGGTTTTTTATTTTTTAAAAAACCCTTTATTTATTCTTATTTTTCCCCTTCCCCGTAAGCTCACTGATTTGTCTTTTGCATATTTTTTTTTATCTTTAATGGAATTTAAAATTTAATTTTTTTTTTTTTTTTTTTTTTTTCATTGCTCGTTAAAAAAAACCCTTTTTTTAAACCTTCCCACAACTTACTTTTATTTTTTGTATTTTTCTTTTTGTTTTATTCTTGTTTGTCATTTTTACCCCCTTTTTCTTTTGTCCATCATTTTAAAAATTTCTTCATTCATCCATTTTTTTGCTTTTTTTTTGCCTCTCCTGGTAAAACTTCTTTGCTAGTTTTTTTTTAATGGATCCCTTTAACATTTCCCATTGTTCATTTATACTCTGTATTTTAGCTATTTTCATTGTACCTTTTTTTTTTCACAGTCACTCTGTATTGTTTTTTGCATTTTTTTTTATTTAATTTTTCAGAACCTCTTTATTAAGTCTCCCTGTTTTTTAACCAATTTTTTTTTTTCCCCTCTTTGAAACTTACTTTTATTTGTCCCCTTGTGGTACATTTATCCCCCTATTACAGTCCCGCACCAGGGATTGTCTTTACATTTAAATTTAAAACATTTCTAAAACTTTTATTAATTAGTATGTTTGTCATTTGGTTGCGGGATTTTTTTTTTTTAGGCTTTTTTTCCCTTTTGTTTCCCTCGTCTTTTATGGTGTTTAAAAACCCTGTGTTTTCCCCAAATTAAACATATTATTGATATTTGCCCCCTTCTATTAGCTTTTCCCCCCTCTTTCTTTCTTGTACCTAAACCATAAAAATTTCCCCACTAACCAAACCCCATTTTTTTTTTTTTTCCTACTTTTTTCCCTTAAAATCACCAAGTATTATTTTTTTTTTCTTGTGATCCAATTTGAGCCTCACCATTTCCTTTTTTCGTTTATAAAAGTGTTGTTTTTTCTTCATCACAACTGCTTGTTGTTGTGCACATACTTGTATAATATTTATATCTATTGGGTTTTTCCCTTTTATTTTTTTCCATAAAAATTCTAAACTGAAATACACCAGTATCCCTTAATTTTACCCTTTGGGTGTTTTTTTTTTTTCTAATAAAATTTTTCCTTTCGGGGCCCTTTTTTTTTATGTGTATCTCCTCCAGAAAAATTATGTTTTTGATTTTTCAGCTATAATTTTGCCGATTTCCCCTTTCCCTCCCCCTCTCAAATAACGCCTAGTAATTTTTATTTTCATGCTATCTATCTCTCTTTAAAAAAAACATTTGGGCAAATTTCCTAGGGTCTTTAAGTCCTAACATTCCATGTTTTCCCACTCTAAATTTTTTTTTATTTTGTTATATTTTTTTCCATCGTAGCTTTGGGTGACGGTCTGGTGTCACCTGTGGGGGTCATGACTTTTCCCTAAAACCCACGAGGATGTCCTAAGACAGCCACTAACGTCGTTCACTAACTCTGATATATTTTTTGCCATGAAGTCTTGGGAAGATAATGTGGTGGTTTCCCCTTGCCTTCCACATTCACATGGTGGTATTTTAACTCTGCCTTTGACAGCCATTTCCCACTGTCAGGACAAGTGAGTGCCCTGCTCTGCTCAGCTGCAGAGTTGTCCACTTATTCCGGTGGATACTCGGTCCCCAGAGCTGTGTTAGCCACACCGTAGTGTGTTTCCATCCTCTACCACAGGGAGGTGCAGTTGGGATTTTCCCTTCCTAAACATAGATGAACAATATCTCAGGCAGGCCGATTCTGGTCGCGGGATCCGCACGGTAGACAATGCCAGGCGGGGAGTCTGACGGTAGTACACGCTTTAATGGGTCCAGACACGATGACAGATTTTCAAGATGCCACTTACACTTACAATACACCCACTATGTCTCAAGGCGTGGAAAATGGCTCTTTACTTATTTACTTGTTGTTACCGAGGAGCCGCATTGTGGTTAGTTCAGTTGCTACCAAGAGAATGGTTCCTGGTTCACTCCCCAGAAATGACAAGACTCTGTTTTTCCGATCACTACAACTCTTTGATCTACCCAGACTGATAAAATGTCTACCCGCTACTGTTAAGAATCATCTGGAAAGAAAGTGCGGCAAGGAGGAAAAGTGCTCAGCTCGTCTCATGAAGCCATGACTTAGAATATGTGGCCTAATACATGATACTCCAACGTAGTAGTTGATACCCGACTACATTTTATAGTGATTGGGATAGAGGGCTGCTGGTAGAGCGGTCAAGTTCCTACCTTACTCAAATGGAGACGGGTTTTCAACCCAGCAATGTGATACTTAGTGGTACAAAGAACTCTGAAAGTCCTTCTAAGAAACTGTCGCATTTGCTTTGACGATTGGGAGAACCCCGCTGGTTATCGTTGTCTGAGTAGTCAGATCTCTGTTGGCACGACGAACATTCAGCTGTGGCAAATCTAGGAGGCTACCCAGAGGCATATTGTAAGAAACCCAGAGGCATACTGTAAGAAACCCATAAGCAAGACATCTCCGGGTGTTGTTGTTGTTGTTGTTTTGTTTTTGTTTTGTTTTGTTTTTTTGTTTTTTTTTTTTTTTGGGGGGGGCGGGGGGGGGGGGGGGGTCGCTTGCTAGCTTTGAACTCAAACGTAGTCACTAATTGTGGTAGCACTTTTGTGTGTGGATTAGCTTTCCCTATTACCTGTGTCGCTCGCCATCAGGCGATCCCACTCCGATTTCTGAGGTACTTGTAATTTACATGCCTAAGTCAAGGACGAGACGTCAACATTTTAGTCCAACTGTCTGGTTTAGGGATCGAACCCCTTATGTCGGCATCAGCACAACGGATGTTTAAGAACGCGCGTTCTTATTAATTCAGCCATGCTGATCTGACATTATAAGAACTTTTCGGTGTCAGATATGGCAATTGTGGTATTTCAGAACCTACTCTAGGACTGAAAAGAGGATCGATGATGCAAAAACAACAGTTAAAGAACACACTGCCTGGAGTGTCAAACAAAGAATAAAGTCTCATGCATACAACAGTTCAATGCATTCTTCGCCTTGGAGTTTTACAGAATATCTTGCAAAGAATCCAGTACTTTTAGGGAATAACAGAATGGAGATATACGGTATGCACGTAGACAAATACAATTGGATAAAAAAAAATCACTGGTTATGGATTTAGCTAGCGAGATTTGGCTGCGGCATACACAAGTTTGTGGGCGCATGTTGTTTATTTTAATATCACGAGGGGTGGGAGAAGGTGTGACAGATGGTGTTGTTCTTGTGTTGTGGGGACGTGTTTAGAGACTTGTGCACGTGCGGGCCTCGAGAAGGGAGTGCCAGGGGTTTACCGTAGTTGGTTCAAATATGTTTATTTTCACTTTTGTAAAGTTCGTTTGTTTTGTAAATATGCTCGTCCTTGGTTTGACATGTTTTCTTGCCGTTAACTTCTCGTCATTGTGCATGTATTAAGTTAACTTTCTGCATGGTTTTCTCGTCCATGTGGGTAATCCGGAGTGGGAAGCCCGGATGGGGTGGGGTTAGAGGAGAGGATAATATTCTCTAGCTTTTCAACTCGTCCTTTCTTGATGCACGATTAAACTGAAATACCACTACAGGCATTAAATGGTGGGGTTGATTGCAGCGTTCTGTAAAGGACATACAATTAGTTTTTCAACTACTACAGAGAAATACGTGACTGAATTGTTAAAATGATGGGTTTCACACGTCGTTAGGAAAGTATGCTGTTCCTCTATAAGGATAGGGGGGAGGGGGGGGGTGTCCGTCGAGGGTGAGATAAACATTGTAATATATATACTGTGTGGCCACTGCTCAGGCAAGGGACCTTTAAACCTCAGCCTGGATGAATAACTTACCCTCCACACCCCCCCCCCCCATCCCTCCCCGTTCAGATGCCTCCAATGATGATATTATGTGTCCTTACCTCCGTAGTAGCCGGTGCTGTGGCTAGGCGTAGTGAACGCTTTTCCCAATTCCCAGACATACTGAGTCGAGATTTGGAAATCAGAACCAGGCGACTTGGAAGCAGACCACTTTACGTTGATTTCGATGTTATGAGCCTCGGTCGTTCAGAAAACAATGGCAAACTACTGAACTAACATTATCTGGTAAATCACAGTCAGCCAATTAATACTGGGGCTGATTGCGACGTCATGTGAGGAACATGCAGCTAACTTTCTTTATCAACCTCCGCAGTGACACGATTCTTATTTTCTCTCATCAATACAGCTCTGGGCCAGCCCAGCTCATGGAACGGTACAGAATATAGTTTGTAAAGAATTATTTCTGGAAATTGCAAATGATAAACGAAGAAAATGAGTACTTCAAAATAAACTTTTTCCCCATTGTGAATAAGAAGAATGAAAACACAAACAATAGATTGTACAATATATGCCAGGTAATAAATTATGTAATATTGTGTTTGTGTCTTCGTTAGTCAAAGGGGTAAATGGCCACCTACGGTGTTTTGTCGCAGACTGAAATATGTGAAGGCCAAATACTTCACAACTCACCGGCAGTCTCAGTCTCGTCTATGGAATTATTTAAGTAGCTAGTGTTCCAGAGGCCGGCTTCGTGGCTTAGAGGTTATGACTTTTCTCCGTAATCTCGTATACTCTCGTCGGTAACGTGATGACGGTTCAAATCAGCAGTGGTTCGAATCGCATCGGTAACTTACGGGGTATGTGAGCCGGCCGCTCAGAAAGCAATGGCAAACTACTGAGCGTAATCTTGCCAAGAGATCAACATACAGCTGGTGTTGACAGCTAAGTCCTGTAAAGGATATGCTAAAAAAAAAAAAAAAGTGTTCCAAGGAGGTGTGTTTTAAGTAGTTAAATAGAAACACAGAGAAGCGGAAATTAGTTGTTCAGTGCTTTGAACAGCAAGTCACCTCACCCAGGTCTGACCCCATGTGTAACTGATTATAAGCCGACCTGGACGCCGAGCTTTACTGCGGCGTTACATGGTATCCTTGGAGGTCGGCGGGGCTGTGAAGTTTAACACGCTTAAACTTGCTTTTCTGACAGCGACGTAGTAGATGCGCTCCACAGGCCGGTCTGATGGGCTTAAATGCTGGTTTCTCGACCTTGACTTGGGGATGTCAATTACATGTACCCCAGACGTGGCTGAGGGTTTACCTGATAGAGAGGGGCACTTGGTATTAGAGAAAGCTACCCCTCACGCCAAATCTAACCAAAACTATCAGTAGTGGTCCCATGTGTGTGGACTACGTTCGATCTCAAAGCAAGCGAACTCCCACAAGATGAGTATCCCATTAGACACCAACCATCCAATCAGAGACACAAACAGGCACATAACATTATATGTGTTGGCAATACCTGACCCTGCGTGGAACTGACCCCAATTAGCCCAGGCGGAGCGCTGGTGTTTTTGTGTTCCACCACAGAATCCCTTCGGACAGCTATCACTCAGCAAAAACAATATAATGGAACATGCGCGAGATCATTGAATCACTTACGTAATTCTTTCCGTACGTGCATAAACCAGTTTTTTTTTGCGAATACCGGTGGGAGTAAGTTGTATAAGCTTGATCGAGTTTTCTGTTAATAAAAATTAGCGGCCAGATTAATAAATAAACACGTATTTACCTGTTGGCCAGGAAAACCAAATGGAGAAAAATGCCGAACAAACGAGAGAAAAAATTATTTCAATTTTAATCTCCAGTCCTGTAATCATACAGTGAATGAGACGATAATTTGCTTGCATTCATTTTTAGATTCGTTGGCATTTTGGAGGGGGGAGGAGGAGGAGTGAGGCGCCATGGCGTAGTGTCTTTGGTAGCGTAGTGGCTTAGGTAGCGTAGTGGCTTGGGTAGCGTAGTGGCTTGGGTAGCACTGTAGCTTGGGTAGCATGGTGGCTTGAGTAGCGTAGTGGCTTGGGTAGCATTGTGGCTTGGGTAGTGTAGTGGCTTGGGTAGCACTGTAGCTTGGGTAGCGCTGTAGCTTGGGTAGCGTAGTGGCTTGGCGTTTATCTGCCGGCCCGCTGGTTATGGGTTCGATCCGCATCGGAAGGGATTTAAATTTTGTAAAATGACTTGGGGGTCCCAGATCGGGAGGTATTTGAATTTTGTAAAATGACCTGGTGTCCCAGATCGACCCAAGATAAAGTGGGTAACAGGTCTGGGGAAGTCAAGGCGGCCAGTGTGATACTGACCATATCACCCACTGAGCGCCAATAGGACTATAAAAATATGGACCTTTCACCATATACCCAACGCGCATTACGGCGTGTAAGAGGGTAGGCATTTTACTAATTTATTATGCAAGACCCATGCAGGTATGTGACAATAATTTACATATACTAGGCTAACATTCCTTTATATTCTGGTAATTAAGATTGTTATAATGGTGCCCTAGCGAAGTTGATAGCGAACTGCGCTTGTGATGTCATGATTACGGTCGGACGCGGGTTCGACGCCTGGTCTCGTCGCTTGCCAAAGTTAGGGAAAGATTGGCCACCTAGTCCTTCTTGCTCTCAGGCCTACAAAATATAATGGCGCTATCACATCACAGACTCATAGCAGGAAACTGTTCGAACACTGTATTTATTTATCCTTGTTATATCCTTGTTGTGTTCATAACGGCTAAATGTTTGTGCTTGTCAGTTATCGATCTTATGAAAGTTGTACGATTGCCAGAAACTGTCCTTACAAAGAAAATTTGGTTTTTTTTTTTTTTCTTTTTCTTTTTTTCTGTTTAGATAACTGAACATACGATTTCTATCAACAAAATATAAGGTTTATTCTTTATAACCATCTAAATACGATTTATTCACAGAAATATATATTATTTGTTCTGTGTTTATTCATGCAGTTAAAAGCTCTATCTATCCCGTCTCTCTCCCGTTTCTGTCACTCTCTTGCTCCTCTCTCTCACACAACCCTCTCCCATCTCTCCTACCTTTTTCTCGCATCTATCTTTTCCCGCACTCTCCAATCTCTCCCCTGTCTCTCGCCCCTTCCCCCTTTCTTTCTCTAACCCCCCACCCCTCTGTCTCTCTCTCTCTCTCTCTCTCTCTCTCTCTCTCTCTCTCTCTCTCTCTCTCTCTCTCTCTCTCTCCCTAATTAGACACAATAAACAGACATTCTCCAAACACCTGCTGTCTATACATAGAAAGTTACCTTCCTGTTGCTTTTCTGTTTAAACAATTAATGAATGGCCTGTGTCTAACCTGAACGCATCCTCATTTATTTTTCTATTTAGACATTGTGCATTTAAACATTTATAAACAAAATGCATGTTTTTATTTATTTCCTGTAATATTTCAACATATACTTTGCATACAACTTACAATTTGTACACTGAAACCTACCTTTATGTTTCTCTCTCTAGGCATTTAAAAATATACCTTGCATATAAATTACCCTCTTTACACACACAAAATTATCTTCTTGTTCCTCTCCTTACAAAATATAACATATACTTTGCATACAAATTACCATATTTACACAGAAGCCTATCTTGTTTCCCTCTGTAGACAATGCAACATATAATGTACAATTTTTTTCCCCATATCCTTTACAAGACATCGTAGTCAACACCAGCATTTTTCTGCTGCCGTTGATGTCTTGGCAAATTTTACGTTCAGTAGTTAACGTGCAAATAAATAAGCTACCATTTTTACACTGAAACCTATCTTCTTGTTTCTCTCTGTAGACATCTCAACACAGAACATCAACTCGATGACCGCAGTACTGCCCAGTCCAGAGTCCAGATGGAAGTTGTTAGTTCGTTAGAAGCGCAGGTAAGTGCATGCGATGTCTTATCTCGCACCTGGTGTAAACGTCTGTCTCAAATCACCTGTCTCATCTCTCATCTAGTGTAATCGTCTGCCTCCAACCACCTGTCTCATCTCTCATCTAGTGTAATCGTGTGTCTCCAACCACCTGTCTTATCTCTCATCTAGTATAATCGTCTGTCTCCATCCACCTGTATCATCTCTCATCTAGTGTAATCTTCTGTCTCCAACCACCTGTTTCATCTAGTGTAATCGTCTGTCTCCAACCACCTGTCTTATCTCTCATCTAGTATAATCGTCTGTCTCCATCCACCTGTATCATCTCTCATCTAGTGTAATCGTCTGTCTCCAACCACCTGTCTCATCTCTCATCTAGTGTAACCTTCTGTCTCCATCTACCTGTCTCATCGGTTGTAACCTTCTATCTTCAACCACCTGTCTCATCTCTCATCTAGTGTAATTGTCTGTCTCCAACCACCTGTCTCATCTCTCATCTAGTGTAATCGTCTGTCTCCAACTGCCCGTCTCATCCCTCATCTAGTGTAATCGTCTGTTTCAAACCACCTGTCTCATCTCTCATATATTGTAACCTTTCCTTCTGTCTCCAACCGCCTGTCTAAATCCAACCACCTGTCTCATCTCTCATCTAGTGTAACCTTCTGTCTCCAACCACCTGTCTCATCTCTCATCTAGTGTAACCTTCTGTCTCCAACAACCTATCTCATCTCTCATCTAGTGTAACCTTTTGTCTCCAACCACCTGTCTCATCTCTCATCTAGTGTAACCTTCTGTCTCCGGCCACCTGTCTCATCTCTCATCTAGTGTAACCTTCTGCCTCCAGCTACCTGTCTCATCTCTCATCTAATGTAACCTCCTGTCTCCGGCCACCTGTCTAATCTCTCATCTAGTGTAATCGTCTGTCTCCGGCCACCTGTCTCATCTCTCATCTAGTGTAACCTTCTGTCTCCAACAACCTGTCTCATCTCTCATCTAGTGTAACCTTCTATCTCCAACCACCTGTCTCATCTCTCATCTAGTGTAACCTTCTGTCTCCGGCCACCTGTCTCATCTCTCATCTAGTGTAACCTTCTGCCTCCAGCTACCTGTCTCATCTCTCATCTAATGTAACCTCCTGTCTCCGGCCACCTGTCTAATCTCTCATCTAGTGTAACCTTCTGTCTCCGGCCACCTGTCTCATCTCTCATCTAATGTAATCGTCTGTCTCCGGCCACCTGTCTCATCTCTTATCTAGTGTACCTCCTGTCTCCGGCCACCTGTCTCATCTCTTATCTAGTGTAATCGTCTGTCTCCGGCCACCTGTCTCCGGTCACCTGTCTCATCTCTCATCTAGTGTAACCTCCTGTCTCCGGCCTCCTGTCTCATCTCTCATCTAGTGTAACCTCCTGTCTCCGGCCACCTGTCTCATCTCTCATCTAGTGTAACCTTCTATCTCCAACCACCTGTCTCATCTCTCATCTAGTGTAACCTACTGTCTCCAGCCACATGTATCATCTAATGTAACCTTCTGCCTCCAGCCACCTGAGTCATCTCTCATCTCTCATACACAAGGGCCGAATGTAAGACGGGCCTGCGTGCCCAATTTGTTACCCTTTGAAAATAAAGTCTGTTCGTTCGTTCTCTCATCTAGTGTAACCTCCTGTCTCCGGCCACCTGTCTCATCTCTCATCTAGTGTAACCTTCTGCCTCCGGCCACCTGTCTCATCTCTCATCTAGTGTAACCTCCTGTTTCCGACCACCTGTCTCATCTCTCATCTAGTGTAACCTTCTGTCCCCATCTACCTGTCTCACAAGCGGTCACTTTTGTAAGAACATATAGATATTGTTAAATTAGGAGACTGGAATTAACGATCTGTTTTGGTTGGGTGGCTTGTTGCTTTATTGCGAATGCTTTGCAAGACTGTTAGCTTTAACTCGTAAATACAAGGCATTGGCGTTCGGGTAATCTTAACTCTTTAGACGGCTTGCACTTATCTGATTGAGGTTAGTGTACAGACTTTCCTCCCGACCTGGTATCAAAATACCATCTCTTTGTCTGTGGTTGCAATGGTGTGGATTCTTTGAAAGCTACATAAGAATCTTCTTGTCACGGTACTACTCAGATTTCTGCAACGACTATAGTTTTACTGCAGCAGCGAGCGTCTGCCTACATACCATGGTAAATGTCTTGAAGAAAACCCCTATTAAATTCACTTACCAATTATTGTTGAGAGCGACAAATGCATACGTTATTATATGTGTTACTAGAAGCGATGCATATCTACAAATAGTGGCTCTCTCTCGCTCTCATCACTCATCTCTCTGTTTCGCCCTCTCCACTCTCTCGCGCGATCTCTCCTCTCTCTCGTTGTCTCCGCTCATCCTCTCTCTCTCTCTCTTCTCTCTCTACTTTCCTCGCTCTCTCTCTCTCTCTCTCCCTCTCTCTTGCTGTCTCCTCTATCTCCTCTCTCTTTCCTCTTTCTCGTTTTTTCTTATTTCTTCTCTCTCTCTTTCCTATTTCTTTCGCTCTCTCCGCTCTCTCGCTCTTTCCGTGCTCCCTCGCTCTCTACTCTCTCTATCTCGCTGTCTCCTCTTTCCCTCATTGCATGCTCTCTGTCCTCTCTCTTTCGCTCTCTCCTGTCTCTCTCGCTCTATCCTCTCTCTATTTTTCGCTCTCTCCCCTGTCTCGCTCTTCTCTCTTTTGCTGTTTCCTCTCTCTCTCTCTCCTTCTCTCCTTTCTCTCGCCGTCTCTCCTCTCTCTCTCTCTCGCTCTCTCATTACTCTCTGTCTCAGCCTCTCTCTCTCTCTCTCTCTCTCTCTCTCAAACACACACACACACACACACACAATGAACAGGAAGTAGTTATCCGTGTATACCGGTATCCTTCTGCACACGGGGCTGGAGATTCTTGACAACGACATACCTAAAACCTCCGCAGCAAGCATCACCCATCTTGGCCTCACCCATACCAGTTTGTATGTGCTGTGCTGATTGCATACATCCTAGTATGCTTCCCGCGGATGTGAAGTTACAGTACCAGTCCTGCACGCCCCATTGGTTTCTTAGCATGAAAATATAAAGGAGAGCTCTGCAGTAGGGCCACCGTGTGACGGTTCTCGGGTGCAGGGCCGGGAGGAGAATCTCTACCCCAGCCTCGGGTGCCGGGCCGGGAGGAGAATCTCTACCCCAACCTCGGGTGCCGGGCCGGGAGAAGAATCTCTACCCTAACCTCGGGTGCCGGGCCGGGAGGAGAATCTTTAAACTCTGCCCCAACCTCAACCCAGTAGGTGCAAACCCTTTCGGGCTTCAGGCGAAATTGACGTCAGCTCATTAAAACTGAAGTCTTAGACCAGACAACTCACATAGAAAGGGAGAGACGGAGGAGAGAGAGAGAGAGAGGGAGAGAGAGAGAGAGAGAGAGAGAGAGAGAGAGAGAGAGAGAGAGAGAGAGAGAGAGAGAGAGAGACTTTTGAATGGAATACTGCGTACAACTGATAACATTGAATATTCTACAGTCATGTATCTTGTTTATTTGCCTACGCTTGGCTTTCAGTACGGAAATAGTTTCTTTGTAAACAATGTTTTTCTTCCATGTTGCCTCTGAATGTTGTTCTAAAATGAAGCTATCACTTTTCTAGTTAGGAGAGCACAAATAACAACACCAGGAAGCCACAAGAAAATCATTCTAAAATCATAATAATCTGAGCAAAGTTAAGAAATCCATTCATAGCAACGGATACACGAAGAGCAGCGGAACGGCCATGTTGTCTAATATACGAGTGGGTGGGTGGGTGGATGGATGCATGGATGGTTGGGTGGATTGATGGGTGGGTGTGTAGGTCGATGGATGTACGTGTGTACGTATTACGTGCGTATGCACGTTTGTATGAAGTTATGTAGTTAGTTAAGTAGGCAGGTAGATACGTAGGTGTTTATATTAAGGGTCTCGTTCCTATGCCATCGTTCTGCTTTCTTGCCCAAACTGCACTCATGGAGTAGTCAGTATCACGGCCGCCATTTTATTTGCTAGAACAGTGGTTCTCAACCGGTAGGGAATGGGGGGGCGAAATTTTTAGGTTTTCGGGGGGGGGGGGGTATTAAGGTTATTTCAAGATCGCATTAATACAAGAACCGATTACATGATATTGTTTTTTTCCTCCATACTTTACGATCCTGTACTTCTCACCCTTCATAAATTCGTTTTATGAAAACCTTAAACTGATTATTGAGATTAGACGTAGACAGTCAAAATTGTTTGAACACGCTTTGAGAAGAAATAAACTAAAGAGCTTGGTGACAACTGGCAAGACTGATGGGAAAAGAAGAAAAGGAAGGCAGAGAAGTAAATATCTGGATGACTTGGCCAAGTGGTAAGAACACAGACATGATCCACAACTCTGGTGATCGTGTGAGATGGCGAAACTTGGCCGCCCGCGATTGTCGGCACGGCACATGATGGATGAATATCGAGGCAAGTTCCAACACAGGGCCACCAGGAGGGCAGTCGTGCAATAATAGAAAGTATAACGTTAATAACAGACGTTGGGGTGTATAGTGTTAGACCTTGGCGTATTCTAGACTGCGGTATCATGAGGTGGGTTGTAAAGCATTAGATCTTCACATATTCTTGATTATTTTACACATTTATTTTTTAAGCTTATTCTGCATTTTTGGAGTTACTTTTGTTTGTACAGCCGACTCTGTGGCTAAGGGATTACCGACGCAATTCGTAATCTCGCATACCTTGGTCTGCGGACGATTTGGCAGCGCTGGTTTTCATACAATGGTATAAGTACCGGTCGTTCTGAAAGCAATGGCAAATCACTTAACGTAAACTTGCCAAGAAATCACAAACAGCCAAAAAATTATGGGGTTGACTGCGAGGTCCTGTAAAGGATATGCAACTAACTTTTTTTTTGTTGTTGTTGCACAAACTGAGGGTCTGGCAAAAGCTGCGTGTGGCGTACAAAGTACTGCGATCCCCAAATCCTCACAAGTAACGTTAAGATGAGCAACAATGCTCGGTTTTTGGAGAGGAAATGAAAAAGATAATAATATATGAAGTTTACAAATATTATCAACAGACATTTACCACTCGAACACAGTTTTCTACAGGGAACAAGAAATGATATACAATATAAAGCTTAATATTAAAACTGCAAATGTAGTATTCATCCCATTCTAAAAGTACCGACTGATCCTTACTGGCTTGATAGACAATAGTTTGTAAAATGAGTTACACCTCTCCGTAGTACAACGTCTTGGTTGAATTTAGATATGCCCATACAGCATGATCCCTCTCTCGGCCTGCGTAGTTTACTCCAGAGGAAAGTAACACCAATACGTCTGGAACAAGACAAGCTACAGAAGCTGCTGGATCAGCAAAGCAATGCTCTGTCAGCCTGTCGGAGCTTCGATCCTACCAGATGCCGATCAAGGCCTAGGGTATGGTCTGTCCTGTCATGACATTTAGTCTTTAGGCTGCATTAACTCGCACTAGGATATGGCTTGTACCCTCCCAATTGCGCTCCTTTGCCCGAAGCCGTAGATAAAATGTGGGGTGTCAGGTTTGGTGAGCGCTGCCCAACATTCGGCGCTAACATAAAGTAGATAGTATCGCCGTCTTCTGTCATACGGTAGCTAAGCCATATCTGACTAAGACCTGGTAATAAACGTGATAAATGTATATTTTATACATCGGCTTCGTTAGGATAGATCCAAGCCATTGTCTTGGCTCAAGCGACCTGAACGCCAAAACTTCAGACTTAACTCAGTTAAAACTCAGTCTTCCAAAGGATTTACCAACCAGCTATCCAGCCAATAAACCAACCAAACAGCCAGTCAACGAATTTACCAATCAACCAGCCAACACATTTACCAATCAACCAGCCAACGAATTTACCAATCAACCAGCCAACACATTTACCAATCAACCAGCCAACACATTGACCAATCAACCAGCCAACGAATTTACCAATCAACCAGCCAACGAATTTACCAACCAACCAGCCAACGAATTTACCAACCAACCAGCCAACACATTTACCAATCAACCAGCAAGAATTTACCAACCAACCAGCCAACGAATTTACCAACCAACCAGCCAACGAATTTACCAATCAACCAACCAACGAATTTACAACAACCAGCACGATTTCCAATCAAACCAGCAACGAATTTACCAACCAACCAGCCAACGAATTTACCAATCAACCAACCAACGAATTTACCAACCAACCAACCAACGAATTTACCAATCAACCAGCCAACGAATTTACCAACCAACCAGCCAACGAATTTACCAACCAACCAACCAGCCACTCACCCCAGTAACCAACCAATCAAGTAACACTGGTATTTGGTACTAAGTAAAGTAAAGGACACTTTAAAGCGTCTTAAGGCGCACTGGACATATGGAGCTAGACTGGTATTTGTATAGATAGACCAAATGGCAGTCATTGGGTGATGTGGTCAGTATGACACCGGCCGCCTTTACTTCCAAGATATTTCCTGGTACACATTTTACACTGGGTTGACGTGAGCGCCTGGGACAATTGTAAAGATTCGTCCCAATGTAGATTCGAACCCATGATCACCGTGTCGGCAGGCAAGCATCCAGATCTAACGCTACCGCGGCTACAAAAGTGGAAGTTACGCTTTACAGAAAACTGGGGGAACTGAAAATACAGTGAAATTTAAACTAAAGGCAACATTCCCAATGTAAACAATTTATTTCAAAAGAATGAAAGGAAAGCATCTGCAAGAGTATTGCGGATTCATTGCAACCCACCTTCAGTGCGGAGATGACACTGAATCCTAGGATCTTCAAGTTTTTGTTGAAGCTGTCCGTCAGTAATCCGCTCCATTCTCTTATGTTTTAAAATCACTATTCTTCCAAGCAACCGTCTGTCCGCATGACCGCTTGTTTAAGGTTATTTCCTCATTCACCTTTTCCGGCAGGCTTTCTTTTTCATGGCCTGCAGTGACACAGTAAAGATAAATTATTTTCTAATGTCAAAAGCCGTTTGTGTATTTTAAACACATCCACCAATGAAGGATATTCGCATTGTTTTATAGCCGGCCTCTGACAAACGTTCGCATTCTTAGTTCAAGGCAGTAACTTATGTTGTCATTTTATTTCATTATAACACATATCATCACCATGTTGAAAGTAAAGGTTCCTTTTACACGCATTAATGCGGGCACACGGTGCCCGGCCCATTTTGTATAGACCAGTTTTTTAAGAGCAGCATGTTTCCCATTACAACATAAGCCTGTGGGATCTGAACACTTACTAAAGAAACTGAACAGCGCATAAATGCCTTTGACTATAAATGTTATAGACACAATAAATAATACAAAGAAAATTTAGATATTTTGGTCGCTTGAATCCTCATGAAAGTTTGGAGAGGTATATAATGGAGGGGTATATATCCAGGGCCGGTCTCTCTGGCCGGGGAGTTAGCAGCTTTCCCCGTAACCCCGAATACTCTCGTGGTTGACGTGAGTGCACGAGAATTGGAAGCGGTTCGAGTCGCCCCAGTGACTTATGAGAGTATGGGGCCGGTCGCTCAGAAAGCAATGGCAAACTACTGAGCGTAATCTTGTCAAGAAATCAACAATCAGCTGAAAGATGCTGATGTTGACAGCGATGTCTTGCAAAGGATATGCCCAACCAAAAAAAAAATATATACCCAGGAAAAAAGGAAGAGAGCGGCCAAAGAAAAGGTGGGTGCAGGATGTGGCAGGTTATCTATAGATTGTTGTATCGGAAGCGGGACATCTTGCTTATGACCGAGAAGTTTTCCTGAAGGGTGTTAATGGAGCGAGGTTCTGCAAAGGACATGTTGCTGGATACATGAATGAGCCACTACGCAGCCTTCATCATCATCATGTGCCATGACAATAAGTGAGGACGATCATGGTTTATCATAAGGTTCCCTAGCATGCCTTTTGGTCAAGTCACTCGTGTATTTATCTCAGTTCTCCGAGGAACTGCCAGACGGACATATAATCAGACTGTGTCTAGTAATATTAGTATTGGGACTCTTCATTGGGTGTTGAAGATGAGGACGAAGCACATATGGGAAAATCCAGTGCTGTGATGTCTACTCAACTCATGTTTTTCTTTTACCACATTCCCAACCAATGTATTTTTCACATGCTGTTGAATTTGCATTTTGCAGTCGTTCCTCATCTTCATAGACTCATCTTTCATCATATATCATCTGCAGACGTCAAAATGCTAAGTTCAAACATAAATCTGAGGTGAAGACTAGACAAAGAATGTAGCACAACGTTCTTTTAACTCTTTCAATTCTATGCAACGTGTGGTGTCTGTTTAGCTCTTCTTCTAGAATCCCAGCCATCTTGTAACGTGTTCTCCGTCTGTTTACATGTGGCTAGAACTGCAGAAACATGGAAAACAACTTAAAACAGTCAGTAGTAAACTACAAACATCCATTCATTGGCATCTGCGCAAACTACAAGGACTAAAATGTTGTCGCAGAATCATTCATGCGGAAGCTTAGAGAGAAAACTACGAAACAGATCCCCGTGAACCAAGAGGTGAGGGGGAAACGCCTGTGCTGGATAGAACATACAAAGAGAAAAACTGAAAATAGTATCACAAGAAAATCCCTTCAGTGGACCCACATGGCAACCGATACAGAGGAAACGCAAAAAACACGAGGAGAAGTGGTTTAGAGACAGCGATGTCTAATATGGGGAGCGCACTGCAGATGATAGGAAAGGATAGGACAGCTTAGTTTTGAGTTGGCTGAGGACGTTTGCTCCAATCAGGGATAAAGGGCAGCAACAGCAGAACAAGAAGTTGCTAAAGAAATCTGTTTTCCCATTGCCCACATCCGCTGTGTTTTAGCCCTTTTCTAATGTTGTGTGTCAACGTGATGTGTTCCTATTGGTTATGTCCTCCCTGGTCGTCTGCCGCGAAGTCTTCTGGTATTTAAATATTTAAAGTAATAAATATGAAATATGACATCAAGAATTAACATCACTGCACTCGGGACATCCCAGCACGTGTCCCGTCCTCTTCTTAAGAAGCCAACAAAGAGTTGATGGTACCAGTAGCAGCCTGACTAACGTCCGCCTGCGTTTTTTCTCGCGCGCTGATTGTCGTCCAAACCCTCTACTCACCCCAACACCACCCCGGCTGAACAAAGTAACAAACTAGTAATTACAAGAGACGAAGGAGACGAAGCCTTGTTACAAACCTTTGAGAACAAAGTTTTAAGACGCATCTTTGGACCCATTAGGGATACACAAAGTGGAGAGTGGAAAAGAAGAAGTAACAAAGACATTTATGACCTGTTTAAGTCCCCGCTAATCACTGGTATCATGAAGGCTAATAGACTACAATGGCTGGGGCATATAGAAAGAATGGAAGATAATAGGGAAACAAAACTCGCTTACACTCAGGAAATAAATGACCTGTAGACCCCGAGGTAGACCAAGAAGACGGTGGAGAGATAATACATATACAAACCTACAAGCACTTGGAATCAACGACTGGCAAGAGAAGGTCAACCAGAGAGACGAATGGAGACGGCTTGTATCTGCAGCAAAGAACCTCAATGGTTCGGAATGCTGAAGAAGAATAACTACTTCGGGAGTGGCAGTAGCGCAGTGTCTAGTACTCTTGCCTGCCGGCCCAGTGGTCATATGTTCGAGTCCCCATCGAGGTGGACTTTATTTTATATTAACCTGGCTTCCCATTGTCGAACCAACCTGAAACATGTACCAGAAAATGCGTGGAAAGTAAAAGTGGTCGGCGTGATAGAAACAACAACAAGCGTCGAGTGCCCGTTCTATACAAAATATGAGGCTAGCACCATATACTCAAACCGCATCAAAACGTGGAGATGGCGGTTACTATTGGCTTAACAACTATCTCTTACCTACAGTCCGACGGGAGTGAATCTCCACACTGCTGACGATATGGTATTCATGTCCTGTCACCTGAAAAACACATAAACCATGATTTACACGTAATGAAGCATAATTAACAATAGCGACAATCAACAAGGCCGGCTGTTTTGGCAGTTTCCTGGTTCCTGACGAGGAGGAGATGTTTTAGTGTATCCTTGTCGGCAATTAGCATTTCGCATGAAGGCACTTACTTCGTGACCCCCCACTTCAACCATCTATTCGTTTTTTGTTTTCTTTTTAAATTCAGTTTGATGTACACGTTCAGTTTTCCTGGTAGGGCATCTAGGTTACGCCTAGGGAACATTCATTAAAAGGTCATGCCAGAAGCGACGCGGTAGACTGAACGTGTGTGAAACTAACGTGTGTGTGTGTTGTTTTTTTTTTTTCCAGCTTTCTGCCACCCTTTATCCCGCAATGCCTGCGTGTGTGGTAATATATAGTATAGTACAAACAAAAGGTGAAAGCTCTACCTCTGTAAGGATGTGAAACGCTAATCTCATGCATAAATGGTGGCAATGACCGATTCCTTCTCCGCCTGCTACAAGTATAAGGCCGATAACGTCGAAGTCGTCAGGATGTGAAACGTTAATGGCATACATACTAGTTCATGACCCTAAAGGGTGCCAATGACCGGTTTCTTTTCCGCCTGCGATACAGCCGACTACAAAAAGGGGATGTTGCGATATTCCCTTCTTTGCTCCTTTTTCTGGGGGAATGCGTGACACCTAGTTATTCACCTACAAGGTCAATATGTCCTACATAGGCATGCATTTGTGTGCGGTTTGCCTCCCCAACACAGACCCCATATATGGTAACGGGCTTTATCAACCCGGGGGTACCTTTTGTTTCCTAACAATTTTGCGTGGACGGCGGTCCTACGGTTTTCGAATGCCGTGGCATATTTTAACGTGCCAGAACTGGCACGCGAGACCACCCTTATCCGTGAAGGCTAGGTGTCGGATTTCACTACCATAGCGATCATGAAGACGTGTGACATCATTAGATACCAGTGGTTCTTTGAAAAATGCCTAGTTCTATACCTACATCGAACCCGGTATATTCTGAGCCTGAGGCGGGCACCTCTCAGCCTCTCATCCTCTCAACCTCTCAGCCATGGCGTCCCCCTATAGGCGCTATTGCGATCTAATTTCCCCGCAGTAGCCACAAAAGTTCCCTGACTTGTAAGGGGAAATTAAATGGACCGAACCGCAGTAATCATGTAAAACATAGAGTCAGTAAATTTAACAAAATCAGACAGTGAAAAGTTTCAGCTGACAAGAACACAATCACAAGTGATGAAATGTATGTTGCCGTTAGAACACCTTCGTTAGCAAACAACTACACGTGTTAAAAAAAAAAAAAAAACTACAACAAAAATGGTACTTAACTGAAAAATGAAAGCCAGCGAGAGAAACCGTGTATGTATAGATAGGGTGTATTTTTAATGATTATGCGGTGTTTGAAAATATTGCCGGTCCAAGTTTTGTATTCACCCTCTGTAAAGATCATGCAACATAACAGGTAAATACAAAACTTGGACCAGCAATATTTTCAAACATTGCAGAGTTATTAAAAATGCACCCTGTATATTGACCGAGCAGTCAACGTTGAAGTCCAACTGACTGACCGGTGTAGGAGGCGTTGGTGCCGCTACCACGCCTTCAGCGCACCGGACGTTTAAGAGCTAAAGGGTCACATCGGCCTTTGCCACATCTACTGCTATAATCATTAGAAAGTTGTTGTTTTTTTTTTCAAAAACAGGATGGATTATTATGAAGCATGCTAGAACAAAGTTTACAAGTGTTGATTATTTTATTCCAAAAATCACCATCTGGGATATCTGTCATCGGATTTTATTGTATCAAGAAAGGGAACTGTCTGCAGTCCGACAATAAGGCAAACATGTGAAAAACATGTCTACTACACACGCTGTACATCACTGACGGTTGACATGCTGATGGCATGCATGTGTACATGGAGAAAGATCGGCTTGTGTTTGCGCTTGTGCTTCATATCTTTGCGGCGACCAAGAACAGGGTTGCCAGGCTGGTCTCATTTCATCTTGAGATGAGGCCATCTGGATGATTGATGTAAGTCAGAAAACGGTACACTTCTCTTATGCAAAAGAAGAATCAAAGATGTTACCAAACAATAACACTGTCATTGTTTTTTGTAAGAGAGGTTGGGTGGCTTAAGGACAAGAGGATCGATTTAATTGTACCGGGGTGTGTTCCATATGGTATCTGTTGGCGGTGTGACCTGTGTTTACAGTTTAGCTTGGAACGAATTCTGCACGAAGTCACAGCTGAGAGAAACCGACTAACAGCACTGATCACAGTTGATGAAAACAGAGCCACTGCGTTCCTTGCGCGGACATTTGATGCTTCCAAATTAAACAGTTTTGCCAAATTAAAATTGAGAAACATTTGGATTTAATTACATCTTTCATTTGACAGAAAAAGGAAACCGGGACAAACGAGGGCCCGAAAGTATTTTTCTGGACAGTAAATTATTTTATCAAAATCCGAGACTGTCCCGGACAACTGACAGCCCTGACTAAACTAACGTAGAAATATAAAATATTACACGATAGTGATGAACCAATAAGTAAACTGAACGCACATCACACTGATAGCATATATAGTCTCTTCATATGTGACACAAAGCGTCAGAGCAGAAGAGGAAAAGGCAATGTAAAGTAACGTGCAAGAGTAAAGTATTGACGGCATAGGTAAAGCAAAGCGAAAGTATAAATACAGTTTACGTGAAAGTCTAAGTAAAATCTTGTGAAAATTAAAGCAACAATAAAGTGACATGAAAGTGAAAGTAAAGAATCGTGAAAGTCGACGTAAAGTAAACATAAAGTAACGTAAACGCGAAAGTAAAATATTTATTTGTCCACAGCTTGCATTCCAAAAGAAAGTTCTAAAAGCAATGACAGACCATCTGCACCAGCAGTCGCTGAATCCACCAACAGGTCCACCGATTTCACAGTCACAGTCCTCCTCTGCGTCAATGATAGCCCAGCATTCATCATCGCTGTCATCATTACCAACTCAGTTGTCACCAAAGACTCACCAAGACATGAAACACGAGCATTTTGTAGTAAGTAATCTGTAGTTGTGTTAGGAATAACTGTCGCGTTAGTTGTCACAAGTCCCACAACTCTGTTCATCTTCTAATTTCTATAATTATAACTGGATTATTTCTGGTCCTGTGGTAAAATGGTAACCCCAGTAGCGCAGTAACTAGCACACTAGTCTACCGGGCCGGTGATCGTGTGTTTAAATCCCCTTCGAGGCGAGATGTTTTTTTCACTGACGAGGGCTCTCTTAGTTTGACCCAGCTTTAAATGGGTACCAGGAAACTTTCTGGTTAGACAACAGCGTACAAGATAGTTAAACACTGGCAGTCAAGATGGTTTGACTACTTTGACACAGCTGATAAGATGGTTATACACAGCTTACAAGATGGTTAGGCACCACTTACAAGATGGTTAGACACAACTCACCAGATGGTTGGACACAGCTCATAAGATGGTTAGACACAGCTCACGAGATGGTTAGACACAGCTCACAAGATGGTTACGTTAAGGTGGAGACTATTTTCAATCAGCTTTCTCATTATTGTATTGTGAACTATCATGGACAACAAACACTCGGCACAAGACTCCATTTCCATGACACTGCTAAGTTACTGCTGCCTCAGTCTCTTTGCTAATATTTTCACCATTCTCCCTCTCGTGCATTCATTCTTTGTTGTTCTGTTTTTACGTTGACTTGGATTGTAACTCCATTTTTATAGATTCTCTCTGACATGTTGTGTTTTCTGTTTTATTGCCATTTGTTTTCATCCTTATTCCTTTATCAAGATCTTTCTGTTTTCTTGATCTGTGTTGCATCATCCATAAATAATCTACTTGGCACAGTGAACATTGAAAATTACATCTGAACTACATGTGCCTTTGATTTAAAAGTGTCTTTTAATGCAATGTATGATGTTTTTAAGGTCTACAGCAGTTAGTTATATTAAAATTTAATCTGTACATTGATGCTGACACTGAGCACCTATGGATTCCGATGTATAGTGATACTAGTCCATTTTGATAATTGTGAATGAATGTGAGCAAGAACAGAATACAGAAATTGACACTGCATGCTTTTATTCATTACGATCTTCTTTTTTTTTTGGGGGGGGGGGGGGAGGGGCAGAGGGAGGGGGTGTGCGTGCGTTGTGTTTTTTTCCTTCACAAATATCTATTTTAGTTATATTAATAAAATGGTGACCATCATAGCACAATGGCTAGTATGCTTGTCTGTCAGCCCAGTGTTCATTTTAAATTGGCCTGGGCTCTCAGGTGGACCCAGTCTGAACCCATTGAGTCCTGATTGATCTATACGATATCGGGCAAGCATCATATGCCTAATATGCCTCAAGGTGCATAAAAAGGGTCTTTTACACACTTTTATCATATACTCAATATGCCTTATTGCGTCTAAAAGTCCTTAACTTACTTATTATATTAGCATGATTTTGATTTATCATAAACATGAAATAGTATATATTGCCCTTTCTCTTTCAAAGCCTCACCTCCTAACCAAGCCATTGTTAAACCCAACATTGTTCACCGGATTCCTCCCCCCTGTGTCGATGGTGTCCAGTCCCATCATGCCAATGCCGCCATCACATCGACCCCCTCCACTGGTGAGCACCCCCGGAAGCCATGGTTCAGGTTCCTGTTCTTCCTTGCCACCGACTCCAACCAGAGACAGCTGCAGCAGCAGTGGCAGTAGTCGTAGTGGCAGTGAATGCAGTGGGCCTGTACGGCGGAGAGTCTCAGATAAATGCAACCTTCCCATTTCAGCAGGTAGTGACATCATTACCTTTTTTTTACTAGCAGTAAATGAAAACAAAGGACAGTGTATAGAATCAGTTTAACAAGAACACAATAATAAGTCAGTGGTATAATGGATGTTGTGGCTACAAAGCAGCCTTCATCAGCAAACAGACACATGTATTTTAGCATGCTCCAGAGAAACATACTCCAGAAATTTTTAATCCAGAGAAGTAAACAAAATTTTAAAGGGCATACTCTAAAGAAAACAAATCCAAAAAATTTAACTCTGGAGAAATATATTCTATAGAACCTTACTCCAGAGAAGTATATTCTATAGAAACATACTCTATAGAATGCATACTTCAGAGAAGTATACACTATAGAAGCATGTTTTATAGAACTATACTTCAGAGAAGCATACTGCAGGGAAGTTTACTCTATAAAAGTATACTCCAGAGAAGATTGCTGCAGAAAAACATATTCCATAGAAGAATACTCTATGGAAGAACACTCCAGAGAAGTATATACCAAAGAAGCATACTCCAGAGAAGTATACTGCAAAAAAACATATTCCAGAGAAGCAAACATATGGAAGTATACTCTGTAAAGTATACTTCAGAGAAGTATACTTCAAAGAAGTATGCATACTTCATAGAAGCATACCCCAGATAAGTATATTCCAGATAAGTATACATATTTTAGAGAAGTATACTCCTGAGAAGCATACTTCAGAGAGGTATACTCTATAAAACCATTCCCCAGAGAAGTATACTCTAGAGAAGCATACTCCAGAGAAGTATACTCTATAGCAGAGAAGTATACTCCAGAGAAGCATATTCCAGAGAGGTAAATAGCAATGTGTACACCACTATAAGTGTAGTGTTAATATGACCCAGCTGACATGTTTCAGAAGTAATTACATTCAATGAGTTGTTAGATTCTCTGTCATTACATCCCCTAGTAAATTTTACATGCAACTTGTTTACTTTATTATTTCAGAAATCCACAGAAATCGGGAATTTTATAAAAATACAGATGTTCGTCCTCCATTTACATATGCCTCTTTGATACGACAGGTAAACTTTAATTTTATTATTTACCAATGAAGAAGATTTTCAAGAGCAAATATACTCTGTTCACATTCATATAAATAATATCAAATGTAAAGTTTATGTTATTCTTATGATGAAATATAACATTCAATACATCTTTAACATTCTGTCTATGTGCAGTATTATTCAAAGTGAGTTAAAGAGAGTTTTGGACCAGTGCTAATCTTTTGAAATAACAGTGATACCCAGGGACTTCAGTTCAAAAGTAGGCTCAGAAAAGTGAATGCTGTGACTGGTGGCTATGCCTTAGGTGAATGTAATGAGCAAGGTGACAGATTAACAGTATGGGCAGAGTCACATGATGTGATAATAGGTAACACTTGGGTCAGACAGCAGCATTCTCACTGATTATGGACTTTGAAAAGCCCTGAAAATGATGCTTGCAATCAAACTGAACAAGGTTGTTCTGAGATAAGTATAAAATAATTAAACCAGAAATTAGTGATGAACAATGTAGAGAGAAAGGGCACAAACAATGCCATATACATTCTCGGAACACTAGAAAGAGTGATAGAACAAACAACAGATGTGTGCTTATGCTTTATAGACTGCACAAAAGCATATAACAGCATGAAACATGAGAACATAATCAAACTACTAGAACAATTAATCATTGATGGCAAAGATCTGTGAATAATAAAGAACAATTATTGGCAGCAAACAATAGCTATGAAAATCCATAATTTATCAACATTTCAATGTGTAAAGAAGGGCGTCAAGCAAGGATGTGTATTGTCCTCTCATTTATTTTCATTATACAGTGAGCCTATAATGAGATCTATAAAATATATCTCAATGATCACGACTGGTGGTCATAATATAAATAACCTACGTTAAGTTGATGACACTGTATTGAGAGAAATAAGTCAATAGAATCTACAGAATATGATACATACATGCATTGCAGTAAATTAAAAAATGAGCTTCAACTTAAATAATAAGATGATAGAAGTAATTATAATATCAATGCAACAGAGCATGCCTAAATGTACAATTAAAGTCAATAGTATTAATTTGAGGCTAGTACAAAAATTCAAGAATCAATGAAAAGATTTAATAGATGATATATCACAGAAATAAAGAACAGATTAAGACAAGCAAAAACTGCATTTATAAAATGAAGAACATCTTATGCAATAAATCTCTGTCATTGGAGGCTGAGGTGGGCATGTTGGCAGAATCATTAGGAGATAGTGATGATAATCTTATGGGCACAGTCGAACTAGTAAGAGGCGACTAAGGAGGCTTGATGGTTTGGTCGCCCTGCTACTGAGTGAGTGCGTGGCGCGACACTGTGAGCTGTGAGTTTCGTGTGAAGTGCTTTTTAATCTGCCCGAGGTTTTTTGGAACGTGACTGCATGTTCGGAGTGATGGCAGATGGCTATGTCCCAGAGTTGACCGGTTTTTGCCTTATGCAGAAATGCGTGGCTGCTGGGCTTCTGGTTGACTGCCACTGCCATCGACGATGAACTGTATTTCGTGGACTGTGTGGGTGAACATCTAGGAAACATCCAGATGGGAAAATGGCTGCAGATTCCATCAGAAATGAACTGGGTGTTTTGTGGGGGACTATTGTGTTGACATTCTGGCGGCGGCATTATGCACAGTGCATCTGTGCAGGCTGTTGTTTGTCGAGACTCCTGTCTTTTCCACTTTTCACATTGGGCTGTGGGGAGCGTTTTGTATGATATTCACTGGCACAGGAACGGAGCATAATGGGGACGACCCGTTGCTGTGAAGTTGGAACTACGACTAACTAACTAACTAACTAAATTAAGATAATCTATTAACAATGCCATGATTTTAACATGTTATTTGGCTGGGCTACAACTATGCCAAAATTACTATGTCTTAACCATATAAAGGCCAAGAAGTAATGCAAATTCTGTACTGAGAAAGACACAATGTATGTGACAATAACATGCAATTTTGTATTTCTCTGAAGAGAATGTATCAAACTTAAAGTGTTAAAACTCAGTCTTCCAGACAATTAACAGACAACCTTAAAAAGAAAAATTAACAGGAATAAATATAATATTAGATTTAAATCTCTAACTCACGTATGATATTGTTCAGTTATTTTCAATTTATCTTTTTTTTTCAGGCAATCATTGAGTCCCCACACCGACAACTAACACTCAACGAAATCTATCAGTGGTTCCAGAATACATTTGCATATTTCAGACGAAACGAGGCCACTTGGAAAGTAAGTATAAGTCATTTCAATTGTCTCTTTTTATTGTACATCACATACATAAGTTTATATGGTTGATGCCCCACATATTTTTTTTCTTTTATTGAATAATTTAGCATGAAGCTTCTAATATTAACTGCTGCAGACCAGCATAATGAAGCTTGTTGTATAAAATTATGTACTGCTTTTTTACATCGTATGGTTTATAATTAATTTTAAGATAGAACTTTTAACAGTCTTGAAATAAACATTTTCTAGCTGGCACATTTCTTCACAGAGACTAAATAAGCATTATAGGGAGGTTTTCTGCTCGTGCATAACTCTTGTTCAATTTTATGTTTGAATTATCTGTGTTCAGAAAACTTGGTTTCACATCTGATGATATATGAATTGTGAGCTGTGTGTTATCGATTTAGTATTTGTAAATCCTGTTTTGAATTGTCCCTATAGTTGCATGAGGATAAAAAAGCAGCATTTTCCATTCATTTATAAACTTTTATAAAATAATTTTTTTATTTAAATCTGTACAAAAGCAACATATTTTAGTGACTGAATTTAGGGTGACATCTGGAAAGATTATTGGGGGAAAAGGCATAGGCAGACCAATGGAAATGATGCTGGATGGACTGAGACGGTAGCATGGAGGAATATCATCAGCAGAGTTAATCCAGAACACCCAGGACCGAGATCTGTCAAGAGACATGAACGCCAGTTGGCTTGAGATTACGGGGTGGGTTGTAGAGGGGAGAGAACGACATATGCTTCTCTGTAAGCAAATATCACAGAAACTGAAATTGAAGCCCATTATATATTATATTGTCCAACACTATTGAAGGGGGTGGAAACATGGACATTGACTAAAAATATACATGATAAAATAGAGGCTTTTGAAATGTGGGTCTTCGGAAGACTATGTATGGTGAGACTCTTGTATGAAAAAAGAGACAAATAAGGAAGTTATAGAAAAACTCGCTATAAAATGGATACTGCTAAAGGAAATGCAAATTAGAAAGACAATGTATTGGGTAACATCAAAAAAACATAACAATCTATTGAGAACTATAAAGGAAAGACAAGTTTAGGTCAAAAGAGTTAGAGAGTATTAAAAATATAAATGGACAGGAACAGCATCAAGATATGACCAGAATACAATCTTGCGCAGAATTTACAATGAAAACTCAGGACAGACACCATCAAGATATGGCCAGGATACAATCTAGGTAATATACAAAGAAGATTCGAGCAGACACCATCAAGATATCTAGTTAATGTGCAATGAAGGCTCAGGATAGAAACCATGAAGATATGGCCAGGATACAATCTAGCAGAATGTACAGTGAAGACTCGGACAGACACCATCAAGATATGGCCAGGGTACAATCTAGTTAATGTACAATGAAGGCTCAGGATAGAAACCATGAAGATATGGCCAGGATACAATCTAGCAGAATGTACAATGCAGACTCGGGATAGTCACAGCATCAAGATATGGCCAGGTTAAAATCTAGCAGAATGTACAATGAAGACTCGGACAGACACCATCAAGATATGGCCAGGGTACAATCTAGTTAATGTACAATGAAGGCTCAGGGCAGACACCATCAAGATATGGCCAGGATACAATCTAGCAGAATGTACATTGGAAACTAAGGACAGAAAATACTAGTGATTCATTACCGCCAACATTCACTGCCAGTTTTACTAGATAATAATGATAGTGAGGGAAAAATGTCATATTTTCTTTTTTTAGTCAGTTTGTGACATAAGGGATAGTGAAATGCGCAGGCTCATAATTCTGTGACATACCTAATCAGGGCAATTTGGCAGCAGACCACTTTGCATAGATTTTGACGTTATGAAACATCAGCTTTTTAGAAAGTAATGGCAAACTACTGAACTAAACGTTGTCTAGTAATCTACAAATAGCCAATAAATGCTAGGGTTAATTGCAACATCCTGTAAAGGACGCTCAATTAACTTTTCTTTTAGTTAGTTTACTTATAAACAATTCAAGTCATTTGAAGGTTTACTTTCTGTATTAAGCAGCTTTTATCTCTCACATCAAAAACGCAATTACTTCCAAAGCAAAGAAAAAAAAGACAATTAAACTATAGGTTTTGTAAACCTAAAATATTTCTTAAAATCAGTAATATAATCTTCATTCCTGAAACAGTTACAATGTGCATTTTCTAAATTTAAAAGCTTGATAAAATCTGAAAGCATTTAGTCTGGCTAGCTATACCCTAACCTTGACTTTACTGTACTTATAGTACTTTGTAAACAAGAGTTGTGCAGAAGTGACCATCTGTAGTCTGTTGTAGTTAACTTTGAAAGGTTGTTAACATGGTTATCTACTCTTGTACATAGTACTCATTGTGCATGATAGTTGATTTGTGTTTCTCCAGGTTGTTTTATTTGATTAATTTAATAATTATTTAAAAAAAGCTTCAATAAAAATGTAGAATTTTTGTCAGTGAAGAAAAGCATGCTGTTTTTTTTTTTTTTAGATACTATTTATGAAGAAAGTTTCTAATAAATTCTATACAAATAAATGTTTATGAATACACAAAAATTGTTAAACTGCATAGAATTCAAGCATGTAGCATCCCTATTTTTCTGTTACCTTCTCAAATCCAGTATGCTCATAATCTGCCTCGTGTCACAGCAGAACTACTAGTAGAAAAGAATGGTTCTGTTTACGCACCTCATGTGATAGAATGGTTCTTTTCTTTTTTTAAAAATAATTTAGCTTCTATTCTATTAGTGTTCTGCTGCTTCTGCCTTATGTAATCTGATTCCATTTAAAGATGTCTATTTTATTTTTGTTCTCTTATTTCTCAACATGCTTTTGGTTTCTTTACTATTTGTTATATTAATGTATTCTGTAAAAATCAAATAAGCATTTATAGGTCAGTCCTCATTTGGGACTTAAATACTTTCAGTTTTCTCAATTAGTGTCAGACAATAATGACTGTTACCTTTTCTGCTCTAGTGGTAACTTCATATTATGGTGTCCTATTTAAGACTTTTACTCTGCGGGATATTACTTGACCTCCTTACTGTTCTTGTTTTATTATTGTACAATAATGCCTACAAGGTGCAGAAAAAGTTTTGTCATGAAGGATATTCTTCAGGAGATTATTCGACAGTCAGTGATTTTATCAAGATTTTGTAACCTCTTTCACACAAACTTATTATGAATTAGGTCATGCACTGCATCATTTGAATGTGAGGACTTGTATAGTATGACATAATTACTTTTGTAGAGTTGAAAGAAATGAAACTATACAATTTTAAATGAATGGAAGGTAATGAAACAACTTTGGAAACTGACTGCATTGGGGGATATATATATATATATATATATATATATATATATATATATATATATGTATGTGTATGTGTATGTGCACTCGCGCATGTGCACGTGGGTGCATGTGCGCAGTGTTCGTACTCGTGCATGCATACACACAACACATATCATCATCAGGTATAATATACTTACTGGCATAGATGGTCATGCTTCTCCATATTTTCTGATCGCCAACAGCATGTTTCAGTTCCTTTTCCTGACACCTTTACATGTCATGACAAAAGGCTGTCAGAATCTTCTTTTACAGTGTTCCTCTATTTCTATTTTTATAAATCTCTCCATTTGTCACATGTTCCAGTTTTTGTCCACTCATAATGTAGCGAAAAAAATGACCATTATCTCATTGTGATGTTTGTAATATGTTATCTTTGTTTTTTAGCCTCTTTCAAAATATTTAGAATACTCATTTTGGCTGTCCAAGGAATTTCAAAGCTTCTTCTGAAAAACCACATCTCTGTGGCTTCAAGGGATTTTTTTACTTATTGGTCATGATTTAAAGCCATATGCTAAAATTGCTTCTACATAAGATGCAAGAATTCTTTCTTTAATCTCTAATGACAGAGATGTATTGCATAGAAAGCAATGGCAAACTACTGAATGTAAAACTTGCCTAAAACATCAACAGCAGCTGAAAAATGCTGGTGTTGACTGCAAAGTCCTGTAAGGGATATGCAACATTTTAGAAAAAAATTCTTTTCTTTGAATTTGTGATACATTTTCTATCTGATGTTATCCATGTGCCTAGATACTCTAATGTCTGTCAAATTAATAACATTTATTGTATTTTACATGTAGGTGTGTTACATTTATTTCATACTACCATTACTTGTGGCTTTCACTTATTCAAGCATAAGGCCATTTTTTTTTTCATTTTCTATAATCACTGTATCTATTATTTTGTGTATTTCTTTTGACTTGTTGTTATCAAGATCGTGTCATCAGCTAAATGTAAGTTATTTATATTATGATCATCAACATACATCCCTGGCATATTTTCTGTAGATCTCCTTCTATCCATGGGAACATTGATAGCGTAGTGGTTAGATGCTCGCATGCCAACGCAGTGGTCTCATCTCATCTCATCATGTTCCTCTTGTACCTTGCGGTGTCGAGGTGAAGTATAAACAGTGGGAGAGTGCCCGCTTATAGGCTTCATGTATCGATATTCCCATGGACTCTGTTATTCCCTGTGTCCATCGTTTACGTGGTCGGCCTCTTTCTCGGCTTCCCTCTGGTCTGTACATCATTGCTTGTTGTGGTATACTGTTAGTTGGTAATCTAGTTCCATGGCCTAACACAGGGGTCATGGGTTGAAATCCTCATCGGGGAGGGTTGTTAAAATTAACCCGGGCTACAACCCAGCCTAAAATGTATGCCAGGGAATGTCTTGGGAAGTAAAGGCAGGTGGCGTGATACCAACCACATCACCCACCAAGTACCAGTTAGTCTATATAAATTTTAGTCTAGTACCATAGCCACTGAACCTTTAGACATGTGAAAGGGTCTTTTACCTTGCTTTACTCATTATATGCTCTTTTTATAAAGAAAACAAATTATGGGACAGTACACATCTTTGTGTGACACCCTTCTTTATGCAATGAAATGTTCCTAAACAATTCATTCTTACAACAGTTTTTACATATACCAATATGTTCTTTATTATTCACAGATCTTTGGCGTCAATGTTCAATTGTTCTAGTAGTTTATTTCATCATGCTTCACACTATCAAATACTTGTGTGTGGTCTTTGAAGCATAAGTACAGATCCGTTTTATTACTATAACTTTCTCTAAAAGTGTCCCAAGAATGTATCTGGCATTGTCTGTGTTCTTTCTCTCTAAAAATCCACATTGTTCATTACTAATTTCTGGTTTCATCTTGTTTCTTACTATTCTCGTAATTATTCACAATGATAGCTTTATCATATGACTAATAAGATTTATGATGATCTTTGCATTCTAGAGCAGCTGATTTCTTTGACAGAACTATAAATATAGATTTTAATAGATCCTTTTCTTTATTCCTCTTTTTTTAGGGTTGTGGGGGGGGGGGGGTGTGTCATATCTAGTTATGCACTTCAAAGATCATTGTGTCTGACTTCGGCATGCATTTGTGTAAGGTTTGCTTCCTCTTAGTAGATCATTAGGAATGTACCCACTATTATTTAGGAATGTACCCACTATTATAAATGTCATATAGAAATGTCGTTATTATTTCCATTTCAAATTTTAAATATAGATTTTGACCACTTGCTGGATTTTAATTTTAAAACCTGTCCTTCCTGTATTTTAAACATTTTATTTTCAGTGCTATAGTTTCTCCTTGTATTCCTGTATATTCTATAATCTTCGAGTATTGTTTGTTTCATTTTGTAGCTACAAGATTCCAATATTTGCATTTCTCTTATGTAACCATTTTCTCTTTTAACTTTAATGTTCTGTTATGAAAAGTTTCTAGTATCAGTATATCTTTTTTTTTTGCATATCCTATTAACAATACATCGCTGTCAACACCAGCATTTTACTGCTGCTGTTGATATCTTGGCAAGTTTATGTTCAGTAGTTTGATCAGCATATCAGGACACACAATTTAGAAACTTGTAAAATATTCACAGAGATTAGCATGGTCATGGAGTTTTATCGCACTTCCTGTGTACTGACAGTGGGGTTGTGATTTCATACAATGGCATGCTTTCTCCTCAATGGCAAACTACTAAACATACAATGGCCTTGAAAATCAACCTATGGTTGATTGCGACATCCTATAAAAAAGATGCAACATTTTAAATATTATTTGCAGAGAAACTATACAGTATTATAAGTTATCAGTTAACATAGGTATAAATAGAGTATGTGATGTAGGTCAATTTTTTTTTATTTCATGATCAACTTTCTGTCTAATAAATGTATATTTTATGTGTGCAAAGTACAATGCTGGCCTGATCAGTCACAGTAAAATAAGTAAATATAGCTACGTTTTGGCAGCCTTTCCTGCTCTCTTCTTCAGACTAAAAAATATACACAAATGAAAGATAAAAGCAGGACAGAGTCTTGGAAACATATCTATATTTTTGTTTCATTGTGTTTATACTGTCCAGTATCACACTTTGCAAATGTATTAGAACAATCACATAGTTTTCGGTAAACAAGTGTATATTTTGTCCTTGTCTCATTCATGGTCTTGTTCCCCTTGGTGTAGAATGCTGTCCGCCACAACCTCAGCCTGCACAAATGTTTTATGAGAGTGGAGAATGTGAAAGGGGCTGTGTGGACTGTTGATGAGATAGAATTCTACAAACGTCGCCCGCAAAAACTGGGTGCTGGCCCAGGGTAGGTGAAATAATTATACTTTTTCAAACAAGGGGTAATGTTAATGTCAGCTTCTTTCATTGTACCTCTTCACACTTTTATGCTTACTGAAAGTAATATTACTATAATACATGCTAGAAAGTTCAACTTGAGTCTAGTGATTGCTGCAAATAAAAAAATATGTTGTACAATGATATAAATTCCTGTAAAAAAGGAACAGTATTATATAGCTCTGAGATTTCAGTATATGTAAAACAGTTAAAATAATTCTTAATGATTTGAGGTGGTATTTTTTTTACTATTATATTTCTGAATGTAACAAGCCATAAACTATTATACTACCAAGAGATAAGAAATTAGTTTGTGTTTGGACCTGAAGAAAAATTGGTAAAATTCAGCAAATTAATTGGAATTGATCTTCAGAAATAAATTAATAAATGTAAAATTTAAAATTTAACAAAGATAATTAATTTTTAGAATATATGATTATATGTTTAAATAGTAGTTGGTATATTTTCACTTTCCATTATTGTCCAAAGAAATCATGTACTTATGTGTGTATGTTTTTTTTAATTATCCTATATAATTTGCTACTGCAACTTGTTGTAACTACATGTTATTTTTGTCTGTTTAATTTTATAGAATTGTGTTGTTCACTATCTTGTCTTCATACACTTTATAACTGCAGGTTAAACTGCATACATTAGTAGTTTGGAATGTCCTTGTATTTCTATGCATAAAACATTGTTAATATCTCATTATGTGATTCTTTTCAGTCCAGAGAAACCTGAATGCTTTGATTGCTTGTTTGTGCTCATGCATGTTTAGTATTATTAGAATAAGCACTGTGGTTGAAGTTCAGTAACACTAACTTATATTTTGCTTTTGATGTATTTTTCCTGCATCTTTTATATAATTGTTTGTCCCTTTTTAGTGACTGCTGGTTTGATTTTGTATAATTTAGTGCATATCCTAATCCTAAATTATTTGATTATCTACATAGATTTATTTTCAATGATTACTGCTTTAATGTGCTGTTTATTGCATGCAAATTAACTTCGCAAAGTGGAAAGTGCTACTAAGGATACTAACTCTGATTGTTTAACTATTAATTTTCCTGTCTTATTAACAATCATTTGTAACAATGTGTTAAATGAAATGTTAATATTTGTGATAGAATTACCATTAACTGCAAGCTTGTAATAGTTGTATGTGCTTCTAGCCGTGGCTCTATCTTGAAAATATATTATTTTAATACAAATTTGGCTCTGTGAGGAAGTCCAGTCCATTAATTTTTCATACACAGGGTTATGCTTAATGTGTAGTTACTTCTCATTAATTTTTCATACACAGGGTTATACTTAATGTGTAGTTACTTCTCATTAATTTTTCATACACAGGGTTATACTTAATGTGTAGTTACTTCTCATTAATTTTTCATACACAGGGTTATACTTAATGTGTAGTTACTTCTCATTGATTTTTCATACACAGGGTTATACTTAATGTGTAGTTACTTCTCATTGATTTTTCATACACAGGGTTATGCTTAATGTGTAGTTACTTCTCATTAATTTTTCATACACAGGGTTATACTTAATGTGTAGTTACTTCTCATTGATTTTTCATACACAGGGTTATACTTAATGTGTAGTTACTTCTCATTGATTTTTCATACACAGGGTTATGCTTAATGTGTAGTTACTTCTCATTGATTTTTCATACACAGGGTTATACTTAATGTGTAGTTACTTCTCATTGATTTTTCATACACAGGGTTATGCTTAATGTGTAGTTACTTCTCATTGATTTTTCATACACAGGGTTATACTTAATGTGTAGTTACTTCTCATTGATTTTTCATACACAGGGTTATACTTAATGTGTAGTTACTTCTCATTGATTTTTCATACACAGGGTTATACTTAATGTGTAGTTACTTCTCATTGATTTTTCATACACAGGGTTATGCTTAATGTGTAGTTACTTCTCATTGATTTTTCATACACAGGGTTATACTTAATGTGTAGTTACTTCTCATTGATTTTTCATACACAGGGTTATACTTAATGTGTAGTTACTTCTCATTGATTTTTCATACACAGGGTTATACTTAATGTGTAGTTACTTCTCATTGATTTTTCATACACAGGGTTATGCTTAATGTGTAGTTACTTCTCATTGATCAATAACTGGGATCAAGTATTACATTTGAGCTTTTGACTTAAAAAGAACCTGCCCTAAGTTTAACTGTGAATGTAGTCCAACTTTATGATGAAGATACTATAGAGTAAATAGAGCAAGCGTTTTTACAAATTTATCAAAAACTTCTCTAGTGTTTCTAAAGAAGCAACTGTTCATATTAAATAACAATGTTCCTGTTGTTAGCTTTATATTCTCATACAATGAACACTTAAAATCTCCCCAGAATGCCATTCGCACAAACTTGTCCTTACATCGATGTTTTGTAAGATTTGAAGACGACTATGGCTCCTTTTGGATGGTAGATGACTTTGAGTTTATCCGTCGGCGGCAGTTTAATCGGGGCAGGCCCAGGTTGGCTGTACACTCCAGTCTTTTCTGTTTTATTATGGTATTTTTGTTAGTTAGTCATCACTTTACATGACTGTGAAGTCCAGATAGTTTGCCGATGTGCCTAGTAGAGATTGCTACATGCTAGAGTGTATGCTGCAAATGTATATCTTGGTATTTAAGTATGAATTATCCTCACATACAAACAAATTACTGGCAGAAATTAAGTAAGAATAATTTTTGGAAAGGTAACATAAGCATACATACAAAGCAGTTATCCTACCCTCTGGGTTAAAATCATTCATTATACAAGCTCATTTTGTGCATTAGTTTGGGTAGTATCTTATTCTGAATTAGTTTCTAGAGCATGTTTGGTGTGGCATATTTCTGCTTCTATTTTGTGTTAAATCTTTATATTGACTTTGATAGTGTTTCCTCTAAACATTCTTGGAGCATTTTGTTGTGTTTGTTCAATCTTTTGTGGCATTAATATGTCATTGGCTTTGATTATGTTCCTTGATTTCTTTCTGTAAGTTGTCTAAAATAGCAATTCTTTTTGTGTTATTTTAATGGTTTTTGTGCCATGGCATTAAGTTAAATGTAAAACTTGAAAGTTTGAATTAAAGCTAGAAACAACAATGGAAGCTTAACTTTATGGACCCCTGAGTAAATTTTAAAATAGACAATGAAGTTTATACAAGAGACAACATTACAGATATATAAGTCTATTTCAAACACACAAAAGAAGAAGTAAATGGCAGTAAGGTTACACAGCCTGTTCTGTAAGGGGGCAGGGGGGTGTTAATGTACAGAAATCAAAATTTCTTTTGATAGATTATCAAGTTTTCATTGACAGACACTAAAAATAATTTAATATAGAATTAAAGATGCTTTGCTTCAAAACTAACTCTAATCACTTATTAACACCAACAGACCGGGAGGCCAGGATTTTGGGCTGTAATATTTTGGTGGGATGACTTCTAATTAACTGTTTGTTTCATTTTGTTATGGTTATACATTTTAAAGTATAACCACTTACCACTTAAAAAAGGAGCTGTGTTAGCAAAGTTACTAGTGCCTTCAGCTGTTGGCCAGTGGTCGTGGGTTGACATCCCCTTGATGTGGGATTTTACTTTACTTGTAAAGACATCTCCTGGCACCCATTATAAGCTGAGTCGACCTGGGAGCCCAGATCAATTTTATAAATTCACCCCAATGCAGAATCGAACCCATGACCAGCCAGTGTCTGGCCACTTTGCTATGACAGGTCCCGTTGCTACAGTAATCTGTCCAAAACTAGATCATGACATCACTTTGACATATCCATGACTAGAAAGATCAGTGGTTGAAGAAGCTGAGGCATGCCAAGAGAAATGATAATAGATGGTCTAAGACAGTGGTTCTCAACCTGTGGGGAATTCACCCCCAGGGGGGAATTTTAGGGTTTCCAGGGGGGAAATTAAGATTATTTCAAGATCACGTTAATACAAAAACTGATTACTTGATATTGTTTTTCCCTCCATACTTTATGGTTCTGTACTTCTCGGGCTTCTGAAATTCATTTTATAACGTAAGTAGACCCTGTAATCACAGTTTATGTAGATGTCTAGATTTGTTCTAGTATGTGTTATTAAATTTAGCTTCCATTTGTACGTATACTATGTAGGGGGAGGGGGGGGGGGGGGGGGGGGGGGGGGGGGTTATAGGAGAAAATACGAAAGGGAGGAAATTACATTCTGAACATATGGTGAAGGAGTGCATGGACCAAAAAAGATTGAGAACCACTGATCTAAGAGATGTTTTGAAGAAAAAGCATCTATAGAATTGATCCAAAACACCAGGGACAAAGATCTGAGATATATAAATGCTACACCATTTGCCAGGGCACATGATGTTGATAATGAAGTGCATTTACATTACACACTATTGTGTGCCTACAGCGGAGATTTCCTTGACTTTCTGTTTTCTGCGCCCTTGCTGAGCATAATTATTGAGACGCCAAATTTTAGAACTGCAAGAAAAGTTATACCTCTAATAGTTTTGTCATATTCACATCTGTGACTTATCTTCTCGTTAAATATTTGCGACATATTATTAAATCGTTTATTTAGTGCTGTGTGTAATAACCAACTAGGCACTGCAGTGTATATGTGTCTTTGTTCAGTATAAATTATATGCTTTCAATAGTTGTCTCCACTTAAATTTTCTTGAATTTGAATTTAACTCCTTCCCACACACCAATTTAGAACAAAAATATTCTTCCATCCCCTTTCATTAAAGTCTCCATGCATCACCACTTGCCACTTATAGTGCCTCACAACACAGTCAGCGGGAGTGATTTAATGGCAACATTCACTAGAATTTGGCACCTTATCAGCCCTGTAATGAAATTAACTTCTTTTTTCACACCAATTTAGAAAATAATATTCTTTCATCTCCTTTCATCCTAGTCCTTCCATACATCGCCATTTGCCACTTATTGGTAGTGCCTAGCAACACAATCAGCAGAAGAGATTTAATGCCAACGTGGATGGGCACACTCATGACTGTGCCAGTTTGTCAGCACTGTAACAAGTGTTATTAACCAAAGTGCAGTGATTATACTTTTCTGTTGTTTGTTTTTTCTCCTCCCTGCTAGTTAGCAGCTAGGTGCAAAATGCTTGTATCTTAGAGCACAAGAGAAATAGTTGATCAATAATCAATAAAAACATACCTGGTAACTGTGTGAAGAAAAAGGGCAGCCAATGAGCACTAAAAGTGGCTGTGGATTTTTTGCCCTAGACAGAGATAGCAGAAGACAGATTAGTTTACACAGTAATTATGAATTTATTGAGCCGCTGTGCAAAACAATAGGAATGTCTGTTGTTATAGTTTGTGTCTTTCTTTTAAATAGAATTCTATGTATCTCAAAACAATTACTGTTTTTATGCACAGTTATATATTCTTGCATGCACGCACACACACACACACACGCACACACACACATGCATGTACATATACAGATACACAAACACACACATTCATATTTTGGAATTAAAGCATACATTCTTGAATTGAAAAGTTACTTTTCAGTCATAAATTAACTAGCAAAAGGCACAAGTTTCAGTAGAAAACACAAACTGTTATGTGTTCAGTAGCCGTGCTGGGAGTTGCACCATCACTGATGGATGCTGTGCTGTCAGTGGTGGATGTTGTGCTGTCAGTGTGCCAGCTTCACTGAGGAAAATAGTTCTATATCTCCACTATGAACATGGCAACACCTCTAGGGAGAACATTTCAATCTCTACTGTTGAAGTGACAATATCATTAGGGCAAACATTTCACCGTCTCTACTGATGAAGTGACAATATCATTAGGGCAAACATTTCACCATCTCTACTGATGAAGTGACAATATCATTAGGGCAAAAATTTCACCATCTCTACTGATGAAGTGACAATATCATTAGGGCAAACATTTCACCATCTCTACTGATGAAGTGACAATATCATTAGGGCAAAAATTTCACCATCTCTACTGATGAAGTGACAATATCATTAGGGCAAACATTTCACCGTCTCTACTGGTGACGTGACAATATCATTAGGGCAAACATTTCACCGTCTCTACTGATGAAGTGACAATATCATTAGGGTAAACATTTCATCATGGCAATATCATTAGGGCAAACATTTCACTGTCTCTACTGGTGACGTGACAATATCATTAGGGCAAACATTTCACCGTCTCTACTGATGAAGTGACAATATCATTAGGGCAAAAATTTCACCATCTCTACTGGTGACGTGACAATATCATTAGGGCAAACATTTCACCGTCTCTACTGGTGACGTGACAATATCATTAGGGCAAAAATTTCACCGTCTCTACTGATGAAGTGACAATATCATTAGGGCAAAAATTTCACCGTCTCTACTGATGAAGTGACAATATCATTAGGGCAAAAATTTCACCATCTCTACTGGTGACGTGACAATATCATTAGGGCAAACATTTCACCGTCTCTACTGGTGACGTGACAATATCATTAGGGCAAAAATTTCACCGTCTCTACTGATGAAGTGACAATATCATTAGGGCAAAAATTTCACCATCTCTACTGATGAAGTGACAATATCATTAGGGCAAACATTTCACTGTCTCTACTGATGAAGTGACAATATCATTAGGGCAAACATTTCACCGTCTCTACTGATGAAGTGACAATATCATTAGGGCAAACATTTCACCGTCTCTACTGATGAAGTGACAATATCATTAGGGCAAACATTTCACCATCTCTACTGGTGAAGTGACAATATCATTAGGGCAAAAATTTCACCGTCTCTACTGATGAAGTGACAATATCATTAGGGCAAAAATTTCACCATCTCTACTGATGAAGTGACAATATCATTAGGGCAAACATTTCACTGTCTCTACTGATGAAGTGACAATATCATTAGGGCAAACATTTCACCGTCTCTACTGATGAAGTGACAATATCATTAGGGCAAACATTTCACCGTCTCTACTGATGAAGTGACAATATCATTAGGGCAAACATTTCACCATCTCTACTGGTGAAGTGACAATATCATTAGGGCAAACATTTTACTGTCTCTACTGATGAAGTGACAATATCATTAGGGCAAACATTTCACCGTCTCTACTGATGAAGTGACAATATCATTAGGGCAAACATTTCACCGTCTCTACTGATGAAGTGACAATATCATTAGGGCAAACATTTCACCGTCTCTACTGATGAAGTGACAATATCATTAGGGCAAAAATTTCATCATGGCAATATCATTAGGGCAAACATTTCACTGTCTCTACTCGTGAAGTGACAACATCATTAGAACAAACATTTCGATATCTCTACTGACAACTTTAGGGCAAACATTTTAGTATCCCTACTGGTGTAGTGATAACAACTTTAGGGCAAACATTTTAGTATCTCTACTGGTGAAGTGACAATATCATTAGGACAAACATTTCATTGTCTCTACTCGTGAAGTGACAACATCATTAGAACAAACATTTCAGTATCTCTGTGGTGTGGTGGCAACAATTTTAGGCAAATATTTTAGGAAACCTACTGGTGAAGTGACAATATCATTAGGGCAAACATTGTCACTTCACCAGTCCATCCATCATGTGTCATGCCAATAAGCATGGGCGGTCATGTTTTGCCATCTCACTCGATCACCAGAGTCATGGATCAGCTCCGTGTTTCTGTCTCGACCTTGCCACGTGGCCAAGCCATCCAGGTATTTACTTCTCGGTCTTCCCCTTGGTCTCTTCCCTTCAATCTTGCCAGTTGTCACCAAGTTCTCCAAGTCATTTCTTCTCATAACATGCCCACAAAATTTTGACTGTCTACGTCTAATGACTCTGATCAGTTTATGATCTTCATTTGTTTCTTGAAGGACATATTCATTGGTTTTTCTGTCTGTCCATGGTATTCTTTGCATTTTCCTCAGAAACCACATTTCCACAGCCATCAGATATTTTTCAGCTTGACTGCTCATTGTCCACGCTTCACATCCATACAAAAGTACAGGTTCTATGTAGCAATTAAACACTCTTTTTCTCGTTTCAATTGATATCTTTTTATTGGTTAGTATGTTTTTCATCTTGCAAAAGGCTACCTTTACAATGGCGATTCTTGTTCTAATCTCTTCAAGGCATCTCCCATCAGATGTTATGATTGTTCCAAGATAACTGTACCGATTAACTTGCTTAAGAATATGCCCATTTACTCATATATCACATTGTGGTATTTCCTTCTTCCCAGTGACGACCATAACCTGTGTCTTCTTACTATACAATTCTAACCCGAGTTGCTCACTGTGTGCAACAACCGCATCAGCTAAATGTCACAGGTCCTGTTCATTGTCTGCAATCAAGACTGTAACATCTGAATATCTAATGTTATTGATGTATCTTCCCCCAATGTTGATTCCTTCCATATCTGAAAAAAAAAAGATCTGGAGACATTACATATCCCCACCTCTTTTAATAGGCTGATATTGACCTACATCATTATCAGTTCTGATGGCAGCTTGTTGTTTCCAATATACATATTTTACAATCTAAGGTCTTTTCCATCAATTTGTAGATCTTCAAGCATCCTGATCATGTCGACATGTCTCACTTTATCGAAAGCCTTTGTGTAGTCAATAAAGCAAAGATATAGATCTTTGTTTACTTCTATAGAACGTTCAATTACTGATCTCAGTATATACACAACATTTACTGTACCTTTTTAATTGAAACTTCACAAGTAGAGATGATGAAATGTTTGCCCTAATTATGGTGTAGTGTTACAATACAATATCATTAGACCAAACATTTCATCATCTCTACTGGTGAAGTGATGATATCATTAGGACAAATATTTTTGTATCTTCAATGGTGAAGTGTCAACCTCATTAAGGCAAACATTTCAGTAGCTCTATTGGTGAAGTGACTATTATCGGGGTGAACATTTGAGTATCTTCACTGATGAAGTGACAACATTATCAGGGCAAACATTTCACTATCTCTAACTTATAGGGAGTGGCAATATCATTGGGATTAAAAGTAGCCATAGAAGCACTGTTTTTAGCACTTACATTTCTTTTATAAGAAATTAAAGATAAATAAGCAAAATACGTATTCAGCTTTAATTATTTCCATCATGAATTACAAGTTAATTTAACAATGAATTAATAATTACTAAAATAGTAAGGCGTTTTCATGTTCAGGTTTTGTGATACTAAACTTTGTTTTCAGTGTAAGCATGACACTGCACTTTAGTGGTTCTAGCTGAAAGTACAGATTTCTGTAAACACTGACAATTATAAACACATACAGAGACTACAAAATAAAGTTTGCACATCAATGTTAAAATGTCATTCAGTGCAGAGTTTGGAATTTATTACAGTAAAAAAGAAAACCTCAAAATAGCAAACGAAAATAAGGCTGCAGTAATTGATCTAACAGTCAAGAAAGCTCAGAAATATAATTAAAAAACAAACATGTTTATATTGATTAGGTTTCATGGCACCATTGTCGTTGTTATTTTCTCCATCATCATGTGTATTGGATTTGTGATTGTGGTAGGGAAATGTCTGCATCTTGGCTTTATTGAATTCTTGATTGCTGCTGGGAGGCTGTTAACATTGTGATATGTATTGCTTTAATAATATCAAAGGTGGCATTTAAAGTTCAGTCAAGTAGTAATTATTCATTGAGTCTAATCTTCATGACGTGGTGGAGGGGGTTTATTTTAGAATGGCATGAAAATGATGACTCTAACATCACCCACTTCAGGTGGTTACATTAAACATTATTTTTAAACATAATTTTCTCTAAAAATAATTGAGTTGCATGTCCTTCACAGGACATAACAGTCAACCCCAGCATTTTCGCTGTTTGTGATTTCTGGGCAAATTTTACGTTCAGTAGTTTGCGCTATTGCTTTCTGAATGACCGGCTCCTAATACCTTTTTCGAAAAAAACCAGCACCGCTGTGTTTCGAACCTGGGTATACGGGCTCACAAACCGTGTTTGCAAGCCCTTAGCCACAGAGACCGGCTTTGAAAACATTGGGGTCTAATAAGTTTATTAGAAAACATAATAAAAATGTGGAGTGACTGGATATATCAGATTATTCCTCTCTGCATCTAACATAACAGTCACCGTGCTTTTGTATTCTCGCATATTCGTCTTGTTTTGTCATGCAAAGGATCACTTTTATTATGTAAGGATATCTTCATAAGCTTTCCAATCCTTTCCATAGATTACATACAAAGAATTTCAACACAGTGCACAAACTTCATAATGCCAGTGAGAATCTAAATGTATGTGCATCAAAAATGTACACCCAGTAAATATTCTTTTGTGAGTTTTACTAATTTGAAATTCATCCTGGGCCATGGCCTATTTTGGGCTGCTCATTCTGATTTGCAACTGTCAAGCAGTGTTTATTTAATATGTGCAGGTCTTCCTACCTTTCATGTCCTTGTCTAAGAAGGCTAACCAAGAATCAGGAGCTTGTATACCATTATTTTCTTATGTTGCAAAAATCCATTCACTCCACACCATGAATTGTTTCAAGTGTGCTCAAGTTAAAAGGTGGGCACCATACTTTAAGTGACTCCGCCGACTGTAGTTATTCTTCTATGTGTGAGCATTTAAGGTGAATAATTTATGACCGCTCTCATTACTCTGATACTTTGATTTTACAAATTGTAACATTTGAGTTTGCATATTTGATAATCATAACACATGTTACAAAATTTTGTGAATGGAAGAAACAAATAATAATATTTAGTGCAGGAATACTTTGCTATTTCTTATTTTTTAAAATCTCACTGTGTTCTGAGATTTCAGTGGACACATGTGATAATCGTCAATATAGCACAATAATTGTGTCTATACCTGTTCTATCCTATTAATATTGTATAATTTCAATATTTCCTATTACAGGTGTGTTGTGCACAATTGTAAAATACACAAGTGTCATGTCATTTATTGTTGATGATATCTGGCATTTTCCCATGATTAATGTCACCACTGCAAGTTTTTGTTTAATGCCAGCATATTAACTCTATTTTCATTGCTAACTACTGCTACAACACTGATAAGCACTAAGTGCTGATTTCATGAGAGCAAACAGATGTAGGTGTCTAAACTATATTACATAAATAATATGAACTCAGCTGACAAAATAAGAATTTTAAAATCTTGAGAAAATATGTTAATAACGGTAAAAATTGTCCTTAGTTGTTATTGCTGAAATTTACTGAAGTATAAGTTCCTCTCATATATATATATATATATATATATATATATATATATATATATATATATATATATATATATATATATATATATATATATTGCCGGTATCCGTGGCTAAGGGCTTACGAACGAGTTTCGTAAGGTCGCTTACCCACGTTCGAAACACAGCTGCAGTCGATTTGGCAGTAGACTTTATTGCGCTGGGTTATAACAAGTTGGTATGGGAGCCGGTTATTCAGAAAACAATTACAAACTACTGAACGTAAAACTTGCCAAGACATCAACAACAGCAGTAAAATGCTGGTGTTGACAGTGATGTCCTGTAAAAAGGACATAAATGTAGACTGGGAAACCATGACCGCGAGGTCATGGGCTAACAAGGCTATGGCTCACCATAGGGGATGGACTCTCTATGTCAGATTTTTGTCCTAAACCTGTGACTGGCCTAGCAAGCCGGCAGGGGATCTTCATACTGCTCGTAGTAAAACTAAGAGATTATATATATATATATCACTAGGTCACTGCACAATGTGATAAGGTGATAAGATCCCAAATTAATGTTTTCCCTTTCAAATTCCAGAAATTTTTGGAAACTTTCCGGTACTCATTTCCTGTAGTTTGTTGACCCCAGAGCTGTCAGGGCAAGTCAGAAAAATATTTTGCCACTGCTGGAGATTGTTATTGTTTATTGAAAAGTTATTCTTCAGGGAACAGATGACCACAAATGATAAAGACGCACAGACACAAAATCCTCGAATTATAATATTTAAGAAATAGAGAGCCATAGCATTGTCACACTTGTATATTTGGCTGAAGATAAGGGAGCAATGGAGGACCTAGACTATATGAGTGTATCTATCATGGCACCCGACTTTCCATAGATGGGTTTATGGGAAAGGAGAAGAAAAGAAAATACTCATTATTTTCTATTAGTTCTTCTGTTCCACACTAAACAATTTATTGACATCCTTTGAAATCATCCTCATTATCAGTAGGTCATTCAGAGTGGTGTTGAAATCATCTGATCATATCCCTCCACTGTCTCATTTCTCAGCAACTCGCTTCAACTCAGCACAAGTTTGTGTGCCAATGTCCTAGCATGCCTTTGTGATGTATTTTCTCTTATGATGTCCTCTTTTTTTCTTGCCCTGGATCTTGCTTTAAATGACCAAGCCAAGATAGCCTTTCTAGTATGATTTTCAACAGTTTTCTATTTTATCTAGTATCTTTGAGAATTTTTTAATTTATTTCTTTTCTGTCCAGCTTATTGTTTGCATACTGTGAAAACATCACATCTCAAAAGCTTTCATATTCATCTCTTTCATTTAGAATCCACGTTCAAATCCATATAGTTGCAATAACTGTATATTGCTCTGGCCTGATATGTATAGTAATTATTCATTTCCGCAGTTCAGTATTGATGTTACTTGATGTTAGCATATTACAGTCATATTGGTTCAAACCAGACTGTTGATGGTGAATATGTTTTAAATATATTAAGGGGCTACAGGGATGTGCTGGGAAATATATTAGGGGTCTGCACTCATAAAATTGAGTTGAGTTGATTTGAGCTAAGAAATGACATCACTGCACTCATGACATTCCCATATGCTCTCCGTCCCCTCATTCAACAGCCAGCAAAGAGTCATACTGCTAATCATTCAAACTGCTATCTGATTGAAAGTTCTTCTTATCTTCCCTCTAAGTTTTGAGATTCATCCAGAACCCCTGCCTATCCCCCGCCATATTCTCTCCACATATGGGTTCTCAGTCTGTTCCACCGCTTTCTCCAACTGGTCCCACAGGTGCCCGACCACCTCTCCCTTTCATAAAATTAAGAACTCAAGCATTTGTTTCACCAGTCACAGTACACTAAATAATCTTACTCAACATTATTCAAATATTCAGTAAAAATCTAAAAATATAATTTGACTTTAGCTTACATTATATATCTATATTTATTTATGGACCATGAAGGAATTGATTTTTGGACTGTCAGAATTGGTAGAATTGTTTTATTATTAGTTAGATGTTATGCGTGCTTTTCTAGTCAAATACTGTCCAAAAATATGTTTACTTTCATTAAAGATCAACGCCAACATCGTATAATTAGTATAAATGACTGGAGTCTTAATAGTTTTGTCATAATTCTGCAAGAAACTGTATGTGCAGATATGATAAAGAAAAATTGTTTGTATAATATTACACAGTGAGTCAGTATAAAAAATGCTCATGTATACGTAGGTTTAAACATCTGACAAGAAATATATACAGACTTCATTGTAATATTACCATTTGTTGTTTCGGTTTTTGTGCTATTTTATTCTTTCGTCGCTTACTTATCATCTTTCCTTAACAGCGAGGTAAATTAAAAGGAAAATCTTGTTTCAAAAACTTTCCATCATCTGTGATAACAAAAATGTAGTAATTTAATTCTCTCTTCATCCCACACAATAAATATGAACTCTTTGGTACACAAATTTATGTCAGATTGATATTCCTAATCAATTTAAATGTGCACTTGTGCTATTGATTTCCATATGTCTACGACAAATTTCAGATATTATTTGTAATTATCTAACATGAATAATTTCCCCAAGAAGATTTACCTCTGAAGTGATTGTTACATGTTAGTTACAGTTGAGAATGTGGTACTGTCTGCATGGAAATTATTTTTGCAAGTTAGTTACAGCTGAGAATGTGGTACTGTCTGCATGGAAATTATTGTTGCAACTTAGCTACAAATGGGAAGAAGGACCGTGATCTGTTTGCACTGTAGTTTAGTGTTAACCTAGGAGTAATAATAAGTTATGTGTCACAGGCATCATTACTCATTTAGGTTCTTCTTTGTTCTCTGTGTTATTTAACAGTACAGCCATGTGAACACAGTAAGTTGTTCAGGCTTATTATGGATTTCTGAATAATTTTTGAATAGTTTGATGAACTTCATAGGTATAGAATTAGTTAACATTCACACATATCACTATGTATATTAACTATTTGAATATCAGTCACACAGTATTTAGTAGCATGTATCCTGAATAATCATAATAGTAGTACAGGGGTTCTTAAGTGGGTGCTAGAACCAAATTATGGAAATATGGGATTGGATCTCTGAATTTTTTTTTTCAAAACAGATAGATTATTATTAATTCGATAAGCTATTAATTTATAAATACACACTAATTAATACTTGCATAGCGTAAATATAAATAATCCCAGATGAACCGATGTTTGCCTCCACCTGAGCATTGGTTTGGAGTCTGTTGACAATGAAATTCTCCATATCTGTGGAGGGAAACATGACTATCCTGGGCCTAAATCCAATAAGAACATAATCCTGTGCTGAAACATGACCTGGCTAATCCAACTATACCTTTCTGCAGATGTGAAGTTCCAGTAGTGGTCTTGCAACCCAGATGGTTTTTGTGCTTGAAGAGGGGAAGATGAGCATTGCAACACAATCCCATCGAATCAGGAGAAAAATATCTGAATTAGCCTTACTCTAATAGATGCAAACTGCTCTGAGGGGTTAGACAACCCAAATATCAATGCATCAAACTTAATACTTAGTCTTCCAGAGAATTTCAAACCAACTAACTAGGAAATCTCCTACAAGAATAAAATATATGCAAAACGTCAAAAAATAACTTGCAAATATAATGCATAAAAATCTTCTCAAAATACGAATACTCAATTTAAAAGCTTAAATTAATAGTTTGAACCAGACATAAATTTAAATAATAAAATATAAGAATTTAGGAAATTTAAATAAATAAAAACAAGAATTTGGTAAATAATATAAAACCATAATTTGGGAAATTTAAAAGCTTTCTTTAAGGTTTCTTTACTTGTATATACTTGTATAACTTTCCTATGTTCTAATTCCCATCAAAGAAACACTGTGTGTGCAGTTAGGCACACGGAAATATGCACACAATTATTATTTATGAGCATATTTTATACACATGCAGATGTATATACAAATTAACACAGTAGGCTTTTGTTTCAGTCATGTAATACAGTAGGCTTTTGTTTCAGTCATTTAATGCTTGTCTATTACTGTTTCTAATTTTTTGTATTAAAATTATTACTAACCCTATCAAATTTTCACCATGGTTTATTAATTTTAGTTATTGTTATATTGTAGCCGGCTCCATGGCCGAGGGGTTAGCAGCTTTCTCCACTAACCCCGAATACTGTCGTCACGTGACGCGACGAGAATTAGCAGTGGTTCGAATCGCAAAAGTGACTTATGAGAGTATGGAGTTGGTTGCTCAGAAAGTCGTGGCGTGCTGATGAGCGTAATCTAGCCTAGGAATCAACATACAGCTGAAAGATGCTGGTGTTGACCGCAATATCCTGAAACAGGATGGAAACGCGGAGAAAAAAAAAATTGTTATATTGTCTTATTTCCTGTCCAGTCCTGTGGTTTAAAGTATACAATGGGTAATTTAGTAGAGATTTTTTTTATGTTTTGTAATGTACCTTGTGAATGTGATTGTCATTAAAAATGAAAGAGATCTTCAGAAAATGCTATTAAAAATATAAGTGACAGCAAGGTAGACACATGGGCAGTGAATTCCAAACTAGAAACCACAACTAGAACGGAACCAAGGAAACATCTGAATGCCACATAAAGATCATATCTGAAATGTCAGATGTACAGACCATCTAGGTCTTTTGATAATTGTGCACACGTGCAAACTTCAGTGTGGCATATGTCAAGATCAGCTGGGTTGTTCCTACACTATATTATTTTAACTTTGGCATAGTTTGCAGTACTCAGTGACATATAGTTTACACATAGTTTGCTGTACTCAGTGACATGTAGTGCATACATAGTTTGCAGTACTCAGTGACATGTAGTGCATACATAGTTTGCAGTACTCAGTAACATATAGTTTACACATAGTTTGCAGTACTCAGTGATGTGTCATGTACACATAGTTTGCAGTACTCAGTGACATGTAGTGTATACATAGTTTGCAGTACTCAGTGACATGTAGTGTACACATAGTTTGCAGTACTCAGTGATGTGTCATGTACACATAGTTTGCAGTACTCAGTGACATGTAGTGTATACATAGTTTGCAGTACTCAGTGACATGTAGTGTACACATAGTTTGCAGTACTCAGTGATGTGTCATGTACACATAGTTTGCAGTACTCAGTGACATGTAGTGTATACATAGTTTGCAGTACTCAGTGACATGTAGTGTATACAAAGTCTGCAGTACTCAGTGACATGTAGTGTATACAAAGTCTGCAGTACTCAGTGACATTACATAGTTTGCAGTACTCAGTGACATGTAGTGTATACAAAGTCTGCAGTACTCAGTGACATGTAGTGTATACAAAGTCTGCAGTACTCAGTGACATGTAGTGTATACATAGTTTGCAGTACTCAGTGACATGTAGTGTATACAAAGTCTGCAGTACTCAGTGACATGTAGTGTATACATAGTTTGCAGTACTCAGTGACATGTAGTGTATACATAGTTTGCAGTACTCAGTGACATGTAGTGTATACAAAGTCTGCAGTACTCAGTGACATGTAGTGTATACATAGTTTGCAGTACTCAGTGACACGTAGTGTACACATAGTTTGCAGTACTCAGTGACATGTAGTGAACACATAGTTTGCAGTACTCAGTGACATGTAGTGTATACATAGTTTGCAGTACTCAGTGACATGTAGTGTATACATAGTTTGCAGTACTCAGTGACATGTAGTGTATACATAGTTTGCAGTACTCAGTGACATGTAGTGTATACATAGTTTGCAGTACTCAGTGACATGTAGTGTACACATAGTTTGCAGTACTCAGTGACATGTAGTGTACACATAGTTTGCAGTACTCAGTGACATGTAGTGTATACAAAGTCTGCAGTACTCAGTGACATGTAGTGTATACAAAGTCTGCAGTACTCAGCAACATGTAGTGAACACATAGTTTGCAGTACTCGGTGACATGTAGTGTACGCATAGTCTGCAGTACTCAGCGACATGTAGTGTATACAAAGTCTGCAGTACTCAGCGGCATGTAGTGTATACAAAGTCTGCAGTACTCAGCTGCATGTTGTGTACACATATTTTGCAGTACTCATTGACATGACACATAGTTTGCAGTACTCGGTGACATGTAGTATACACATAGTTTGCAGTACTCTGTAACAGTAGAGCACTTGGTTCGCAGATCTCAGTGACATGTAGGGCATGTGGTCCCTAGTTGACAGTGAGATAATGTGAGCAACTAGATCCCTGCACTTGGTGACATGTATTGTGCTGCTGGTATGCAGTGGCATGTAGTGCATAATTGTTCACTGCGCTCAGTCACATGTAGTACACATGGACGCCTGTACTCAGTGACACATAGTAACACATGGTTCTCTGTACAGTGACATGTAGAGCACATGGCTCCTTGTACTCAGTGACATGTAGAGCACCTGGTTCCCTGCATGTAATGCATATGGTTCCCAGCATTCAGTGACATGTGGATTACATGGTTCTTAGCACTCAGTGACATGCAGAGTGTATGGTTCTCTACACTCAGTATTCAGTAACATGTTGTGCATATGGTTCCCTGTACTCAGTGACATATTGTTCACATGGTTCCCTAGTATCTGCACCTTTAAAAACTTGTATGTCATGTAAAGATAATCTAAATTTCTTGTAATTCAGATGTAATCAATTTAATTTTCTGTATTGTGGTCTGGTGCTGCCTATTTTGCTTTATGTATTCTTTTATGTGGAAAAACACTTCCTTTTGATTTAAATATTGAGCACAACCCACTACTGGCAAGGCTGATCGTATTCCAGTACGAACCTTGGGCCTATCCACGTCAATTTGGAAGCACTAGACCAAAGTTTTGTTCTCGTTTAAGCTCATCAGTAGTGCATATCCTTGACTGGACCCGAGATCAAACCCAGATCACTGGCGTGTGAGGTGGGTGTGTAACCACTTCCTTTTGAGACATATTGATTCAATGCACAACCATTGTTTAATAATTCCCCATTTTAATTCATTACTCAAAGTCTGTGTTTCCACCATTATCTCTTCATAGCCTGTGTCAGATCCTCTCTTGGCATTCAGGTCACCCATAAACATAGTGATAATGCCATTTCTTTGATTAAATATAGTACTTTGTAGTTTCACCCTATGTTGCTTGTCCACAAGAAATTGGATCTGAAATCTTACTCCATCAGAAGTATTCTGTGAGAATACCTTTTACATATGAATTATATTTATGTCATTACTGTATAAAAGGTAAACTAATTACTGTAAAAAAGGTAAAGTAATTACTGTTAAAAAAAGGCAAAATGAAGGATTTATGCTGTTACCACCATATTTACATAGACCACTTGAGACAATGGATGGTGTAGTCAGTATCACTCCAGCTGCTTTACTTCCCAGAACATTTTCTCACACCCATTTTAGGTTCGGAGCCCAGGTCATATTTTTAAAATCCCCACCTCGTTAGAGATTTGAATAATGATCACTGGGCCGCAGACATGCCACTATGTTACTGTAGCATTGGCTGAAATATTTATTTACATCTTGTTTTCAACCTTTATTAAGTTTCTTTAATAATTTGAACTTAGTGTGAGAACATGCATTTTATATGTTTTAAATATATCTTTTTCTGTGGTTACAATGTGGTTTTTATAAGAAATTAATTTATATTTGTTATCAGATGCTAGTTATATTATACTGTATGTTTACAGTTTGTATGTTGTTGTTGTTGTAACTCAGGTCCTGTAATTTCACTATGTATTAAATATATGATTGTGTATGATCAATGCCCTGAAACTGTTTTCTTGCTTTATTTAAATCTTTTCATGAAACATAATTTAGCAAATGTGAATGTAGCAGTACTTGACATAACTTGCATTATATGAGCATGTACATGTTTTGCATGCACTCCTCTGTTGACTCTGGACTCTATTAGTATGATATTTAACATAACGGTTATTTATTTTGTGTGTATACATACTTTTTAAACTGTCTTTCTAAACATTTATATTGTTGGTATTAGATATTGCAAGAGATGTACATCCTTTGTTTTGTTGTTATTATTAGCATTGCAAATATCTTTGTTTTCCCCTTTTCTCAACTGGATTTAATCATGTGTGTATGTTTTAATGTTTCTATTTATTCATTTTCTTACAGTAACTTGAATAATTCTTTGGCTGATGCATCTTACAATGAAACACTTAGTGCATCTTTGAGAGTAAGTATCTTCAAATACTAACTTATTTTAATGTCTATATGCAGCTTGTTATCATAGTTTTGTCAAACAAACAAATCAAGTGGTGAAATATCAGACAGCAACCTACTAGTAATCATCATCATCATCATCATCATCACAAGGCCTTGCCAACTTGTATAGGCATTCATGCAACCTCACATACATTGGTCCTTTGTGTTCTGAATCAGTTCTATAGAAGATATTCCACCATTCCTCCATCTCAGTGCATCCAGCATCATTTCTTTTGGCATGCATCTTCAACTGCTAGTCTTTCCAACCATTATTATATTTTCCAGCACTTCTCTTCTCATTACATGACCACGGAATGTTATTTGTCTCTTTCTTATAGTTGAATATAATGTTCTACTTTCATTCATCTCTTCTAGATCTACTAGTGAAAGGAAGTAATTATGGTGTTACTCCTCATATGTGTTTAGGAGAATTCATACCTCAGTTACAATGAAATAAAATAAATTGTAGCTGTGCGGCAGGAAAGTCCTACCCCTTTCATCAGACTTGCAAACAAGCATGCAAATAATCAGTCAAATAATCCAAAAGAGTTATAATAGACATTGGGAAGCAAGTGGGCACAACGTCAGCAATTGATATTTTTGAAAGACAAATAGTCAGATGATTCACTCATATAACAAGACTTTGACACAAACTGCAAACCACAAATAGCCTTGACATTTAAACACAAAGGACATGAAAGGACTAGGGTGTGCTGGCGTAATCATGGTGTATGTGCTAGAAAGGATTTATGCTGTTTGTCATGTTAAAAAAAACAGCATCTTGACACATTTTTATAGATGCCAAATAAATTATTGTTAACAAATGTTGCTTCATTCATCATTAGTTGGCACCTTGCGGTCATGTCAGATGATAGTTTGATACTTTGTTCTTCAAAAACGGCATAATAACTACCATCTGTGGCTGTAGCGAATGTGACTAATCAGACCAATTTGTGTGGTAAATGTACATCCACAATAGATGCATGTGAATACATGGTAATTTCCACCATCAAGCACTATCTGACATCATCATTAAACAAGATATAATACTTGCACATGAATTTTGATATATTGCACTGTTAACAGAAGACAACATAATACAGTATTTGTAAATGACAAAATATGCTATTTTATACAGGTTTTGACAAGTGAGATTTTCTGACAATCAATGTTGATATCGTTAAAATAAAAATATGAGATACAATTTCATTAGAAAATCTCTAGTCTACAATATTGCCTTTTTGTTAATGGTAGAAAATAATGGCAGTTACTCCATGCAAACAACTGTTTACATGACTTCATAATTTCTCACTAGGCTGTGCTTGGAGATGGAATGGGCATGATTGGTGCTGATATTTTACCAGACCAGGAGAGTGCTCAAGATTTGTCAATGAAGACAACAGTACATGATGGATTTGGCAATGGGTGAGATAACTCAACTGTTTGGTTCTGTATTTCAAGTGATAAAGTAGTGTGTAAACAAATTACAGGAAGTGACATTGAAACACATGTCTGTCTGATTATTTGTTTTATGTAATTGCTGATTTAATGACACCTTTGTCTTCTTCGTCGTCGTCATCGTCTTCTTCTTCTTCTTCTTCTTCTTCTTCTTCTTCTTCTTCTTCTTCTTCTTCTTCTTCTTCTTCTTCTTCTTCTTCTTCTACCCTTTATTGCCTAGTAGATAGATCCTCAACCAACTCACTCCAAGTTGTCCTATCTTTTGGGATGCCATGCAGCTCCATCCATATCATCCCCATTTTATTAATCTGTCTCTAATTTGCTTATCCATGTGATTTAGATCTCCCTCTATTTTGTTTGCTTTGGGGGGCTCCAGATAAAGGACTTTCTAGTTATAATATTCTTAGGTTTTCTCACCCTTTGTTCTATCCAGAGCCAATCAATGTCTTTTTCTCACCTCTTGATTCACTGGTATTAGTTTAGTTCTCTCTGTGAGTTCTACCTTGGTGATTCTGTTATACCATATTAGTCCTTCTTTTGAATGCAGATTTAATTATTGTCTCCTTATAAATATGTAGCCAAGTATACCACTTGTCTGCTGCCTGCCACCCCAGTTGTCCTGGGGTTTTTCCATGGCCTCAAGACTCCAATGTTAAGCTAGCTTCATAAAATGAGCACCAGAAATGTTTGGTAGGTGACACAACTGGTTAACTATATCATTCATTGAGTGTCGGTTGGTCCACAAAATACAGGCCTAGCACCATATGGTGGCATGAAAGCAAAGTTCTGTTCTATCTCTTGATTCCCTAGAAATAATACAAATATGTAGCCCATTTGTTATAATAAGTGTTTTCATTATATTCTTTATGCAGGGAATTTGATGAATCAGAGCTCATGATGAGAATCAAGCAAGAAGTTCAAGAAGTGTACCCAGATTTGGACTTCAGCGATCCACGACCACCATCTCATGGCAATTCTTGTTCACCACGGCAGGATGATCATGATCCTAAAGGAATTGAAGTCAAAGGTGGGCAGATGGTGATGATGCCAGATGTGATGGAACATTATGACGCCAGACAGAATCTGGTTGAAGAAGATAAGAAGAAGAAGAGTGAAGAAGCTGATGACAGTACCACTGACATGTGTGCTGAATATGATGAAGACTGTAGTAGAGAACAAGAGGAAAAGCAACATTTTGAAGATGGGGATGATGATGATGAGTGTGACGTGAATAGATCAAGGAATGAAACCCAAGCAGAGCATGAGCTCAGAACAGTACAAGAAAAGTTTCAACATGAGCAAGATGACCTCAAGAAGGATTTCTGTGGTTTAGAAAATGGATTCAGATCCCTCGGAGAGAGAAAATTTAACACCCATCAACATTATATGTTGATGCCTCCAAGCTTCTCTCCTCTCAGTACATCTGATAAAGAACAACGACAGTTTACAAATAATCAAAATTATCTGGCAAGATCCATTTCTCGTGAATATGGGGAAGAGAGAGCTTCTAGCCAACATGCACATTTAGATGCATCATTTTTTGCTATGGAAAATCAGAGTACTAAGAACATGGATGTGCAAGAAAATGATACCACAGATGCTGTGGGTCACAGGTCAGATAATTCAATGACAAGACCATTTGTAGTTCAGTTACCTGACTCGGGGCCAGTTTTTGCATCTCCTCATCATCAGAATGTCACATGTCAACAACCATCCAATGACATTGTCGTATCTGGGCCATCATAAAAATTAACATAATTCAAAACGACACTGACTGTTTATACAATGTATAAATAATTAACTTGACACAGATGTTTACAATTCTGTTTGACTGTAAAGTTTAGAACATTGTATTTAAAGCAATAAATATGTAAATACATTGCTGTTACAAATTAGCTGATTTTAGAAGACATTTGCACATGTCTGTTAATGTATTATAGTTGTAAACCTAATCCTGTAGATAACTGTATAGAATCATGAATATGTTCATCTACAAAATGGTTTTTAATACAGTCATGAAGACAACTGTTTGTTCTGAAATTAATTTGCTTTTACATAAACATTTTTATTTGGGTTCCAAGGATCGATTGTTTGCAACAAACCAATGTTGCTACTATACCCCAACTGCACCGCTGTATCTATTCATGTACATTCTGATAAAAATATGCATTTGTTGCTCATGACTTAATGTGTGTTTTGTAAATAAATCAGCAACATTTTTATGCTAAAATTTCTTATTTAGGAATGGTCTTTAAAATGTTTCAGTTGACAATTGATTAAGGTTGATCAAAAGAGACATTGTAGATGACACGATAGTCTGCATTTTGTCTAGCTACCACATAGTTAAGCAAAGCTGTGTGACTCATTGATATCACATAACAGAATTGCTTCATCATACTAAATCATACAATTAAAGATAAGAGAAGCAATGGCTGCAATGGGATATAACAATAGGAAATAAAAACAGATAAGGCGTGTAACTAATTCGAAAAAGTGAGAGATGCTAAACACAAATGCAGGATGGTTAACTTACACTGAGTGTTCATGCATTCACTACTGCACCCCTACAACTCTGTGTTCATTTAGGGAGAATTTGTTTTTGTTAATTACATAAAATGTGTCTAATGAAGGTGTCAGAACTGTCATTGTAACATTGTAGTTAAAATGTACATATTGTGAATAAATAACTCAAAGTTATCAACATGTTAAATGTACATTGCAGAATCTCATTTTATAAATGTTAACATTTATTTGGATTAAACACATGAACTGTGTTACAGGAAGTTCATAACTATTTTTAGTGAACCACTACATAAACTATTTATGTAGTAACAGTTATTTATATCTCAGTGGTTAGTCAGCTTTAGAAATGTGTCAGCATTGATTATTTTCTTATATTCTTTGTGGGGCATAAAGCTTTGTCATTTCTTTGTCCATTGATTTCAACATTGATTGTCTATTTAAATTTTGCTCTTGCCATTTCTTGGCCTTGTTGCTCTTCTCTTCTATCAAACTAAATTTCTTTGATTTGTGGTTTCAAATTAAAATATGTTTGGTTAGTTGGCATCTGAGGCTTAGGGGTACTGAACAAAGTTTCACAATCCCGACAGGCTGGGTACGAATTCAGCCACAAATGATTTGGGAGCAGATCGCTTTGCATTGATTTTCACAATGGTATGAGGGTCAGCTGTTCAGAAAGCAATGGCAAACTACTGAACATTAAATTACCTTAAAAATCACAAACAGCTAATACATGCTGGGGTTGATTACAACATCCCATAAAAGACATGCACTAAACATTTAGTTAGGATTTCCTAAGAATATGTTCTCCTTTTTTTGTAAGCCTAAATTCACCTCTGATTTGTTTGTTTAGTTTGTTTCTATATTATTCTTTACATCTCAACAAAGGTTTGGCCATGAAACTTTGGGGGACACCAAATTCCTGACCACACAGCAGCACATGATCACATACAATGAAAGAATGAAATGTTACAAACTTGGGTGACAGCTGTTGGGTTTTAATTGATATTGACTGCCAATGGGGTTTTGAATATTGATTCTTTAGTGCAGGGTTTTAATAGATATTGACTGCCAATGGGGTTTTGAATATTGATTCTTTAGTGCAGGGTTTTAATAGATATTGACTGCCAATGGGGTTTTGAATATTGATTCTTTAGTGCAGGGTTTTAATATATATTGACTGCCAATGGGGTTTTGAATATTGATTCTTTAGTGCAGGGTTTTAATAGATATTGACTGCCAATGGGGTTTTGAATATTGATTCTTTAGTGCAGGGTTTTAATAGATATTGACTGCCAATGGGGTTTTGAATATTGATTCTTTAGTCAGTTTTTCGGGCATAATTATTAGTTTTTCTCTCTTGATGATAAGAAAACTTTACAAGATCCATAAAGTGCACATATCACTGAAGGACTATTTGTTTCAGAAAGATATCAAATTCTATATCAGCATAAAGTCAGTTTGTTTGTTTTTTACATGTAAAGTAAATTTCATTAAAATATTCTATGTCAGGCTTGAATACTTCATCCATTATTAAAATACTGTATTCAGCCAATAAAGAGAGCTAATAGCTATATAAAAAAAAAAATTTCAATTTTCTTAGAACTACCACTATCATGTGTTCTGACATTTAAAAAAAACCCGGGAAGGCAAACCCCTAAAAACGCCTGCAGAAGTCAGATGTGCCGGCCTAGAGGTTGCAAATAAAATTTTCACAACACAAAACATCCAAGTGAAATGTCCTTCATGCCCGGAACAACTCTGACAATCTTGTCTTCCGGGCACAGCGTTCAGCACACGTCCAAACCGAAAGCTCGCTGAGTGGATGTCGTCTGCAGACTGACCATTCCTTGTTTGTGCGGGGAGCGGCCTGTGGTGAACGAAACGCCCAATATATAAAAGTGAGGAATTAAAGCAGCCATGTGCAGGAAGTGGCGATTCCTTGGGTGAGCCCAGTACCAGAGCGCTATGTGTTGGCTCTGCAATTATGGAAGCCTCCTTAGGTGGCAGAAAATGCCCATGGATCTGCCCCTGCCTTCCCTTGAGGGCTGACTGTGAAGTCTTTGACCGTTCTGACTTGACCAGCTGGGATGTGGATGGTAATAAAACAATTAGAATCCCCCAGGAATGCTAACCTGATTTTTTTTTAAACACACGCTTAAGTCGGATATGTTGGCCTAAGGGTTTTGGCCCAAGGGTGCCTAACGAGATACACTGCAATTATGTCTGAAAAACCACTCCGGATAAATGCAGAAGAAGACATAAAAACTACTGCTTTCATTTTTATGACATAAAAACCTACTATTTTCATGTGTTCTGAGATAAAAACTACTACTTTCATGTGTTCTGACATTTTAAAAAACTATGACTTTTGAGTGTTCTGATATAGAAACTGCTACTTCATATGTTACATTATTAAAAACCACTTTCATGTGTTCTGGCATAAGCTTCTTTAGTTTGTTCTAACATCAAACTTGTACATTATGTATTTTGTCATAAAAACCACTTTCATGTGTTATGTGATTCACAACTGCTTGCATGTGTTCTGTCATGAAAACTGCTGTCACATGTTCAGTCATAAAATCTAATACTTGTACGTGTTCTGTCATAAAATCTAATACTTGTATGTGCTCTGTCATAAAATCTAATACTTGTATGTGCTCTGTCATAAAATCTACTACTTTATTGTGTTCTGTCATAAAATCTAATACTTTATTGTGTTCTGTCATAAAATCTACTACTTTATTGTGTTCTGTCATAAAATCTACTACTTTATTGTGTTCTGTCATAAAATCTACTACTTTATTGTGTTCTGTCATAAAATCTAATACTTTATTGTGTTCTGTCATAAAATCTAATACTTTATTGTGTTCTGTCATAAAATCTAATACTTTATTGTGTTCTGTCATAAAATCTAATACTTGTATGTGCTCTGTCATAAAATCTAATACTTTATTGTGTTCTGTCATAAAATCTAATACTTTATTGTGTTCTGTCATAAAATCTAATACTTTATTGTGTTCTGTCATAAAATCTACTACTTTATTGTGTTCTGTCATAAAATCTAATACTTTATTGTGTTCTGTCATAAAATCTAATACTTTATTGTGTTCTGTCATAAAATCTAATACTTTATTGTGTTCTGTCATAAAATCTACTACTTTATTGTGTTCTGTCATAAAATCTACTACTTTATTGTGTTCTGTCATAAAATCTAATACTTTATTGTGTTCTGTCATAAAATCTAATACTTTATTGTGTTCTGTCATAAAATCTACTACTTTATTGTGTTCTGTCATAAAATCTACTACTTTATTGTGTTCTGTCATAAAATCTACTACTTTATTGTGTTCTGTCATAAAATCTAATACTTGTATGTGCTCTGTCATAAAATCTAATACTTGTATGTGCTCTGTCATAAAATCTAATACTTGTATGTGCTCTGTCATAAAATCTGCTTTATTGTGTTCTGTCATAAAATCTACTACTTTATTGTGTTCTGTCATAAAATCTAATACTTGTATGTGCTCTGTCATAAAATCTAATACTTGTATGTGCTCTGTCATAAAATCTAATACTTGTATGTGCTCTGTCATAAAATCTACTACTTTATTGTGTTCTGTCATAAAATCTAATACTTGTATGTGCTCTGTCATAAAATCTACTACTTTATTGTGTTCTGTCATAAAATCTAATACTTGTATGTGCTCTGTCATAAAATCTAATACTTGTATGTGCTCTGTCATAAAATCTACTACTTTATTGTGTTCTGTCATAAAATCTAATACTTGTATGTGCTCTGTCATAAAATCTAATACTTGTATGTGCTCTGTCATAAAATCTAATACTTGTATGTGCTCTGTCATAAAATCTACTACTTTATTGTGTTCTGTCATAAAATCTAATACTTGTATGTGCTCTGTCATAAAATATAATACTTGTATGTGCTCTGTCATAAAATCTACTACTTTATTGTGTTCTGTCATAAAATCTAATACTTGTATGTGCTCTGTCATAAAATCTAATACTTGTATGTGCTCTGTCATAAAATCTAATACTTGTATGTGTTCTGTCATAAAATCTACTACTTTATTGTGTTCTGTCATAAAATCTAATACTTGTATGTGCTCTGTCATAAAATCTACTTTATTGTGTTCTGTCATAAAATCTAATACTTGTATGTGCTCTGTCATAAAATCTAATACTTGTATGTGCTCTGTCATAAAATCTACTACTTTATTGTGTTCTGTCATAAAATCTAATACTTGTATGTGCTCTGTCATAAAATCTAATACTTGTATGTGCTCTGTCATAAAATCTAATACTTGTATGTGCTCTGTCATAAAATCTGCTTTATTGTGTTCTGTCAAAAAATCTACTACTTTATTGTGTTCTGTCATAAAAAAATTGCTACTTTCATGTGTTCTCTGTCTGTCTGTCTGTCTGTCTGTCTGTCTCTGTCTGTCTCTCTCTCTCTCTATTTTCACTGGATTTTACCCCATTAAATGCATACATAATCGTGTTCCACTAGCATCTGTGGCTTAGGGGTTCGTGAGCACAGTTTCACAATCATCACGATTCAGAAGAAGACCGCTTTGCATTGATTTTCACACAGTGATATAAGCATCAACCGTTCAGAAATAAATGACAAACTACTGAATGTAAAGTTACCCAGAAAATCACAAACAGTCAATAGATGCCGAGATTGATTGTGATGTCCTATTAAGGATTTGTAACAAACATTTAATCATCGTTGCCAGGACTAGTCATTGTATTTTTGTGCAAGTTGGTCTGTGAAAATAAGGAGCTATCACTATATATTTCCAATATGCTTCAAGATATGTAAAAAAGTCCTGTACTTAGAGCAGAGGTGTCAAGAAACCAATTCAGTGTGAACCTTGGCAAGGCCAGTGTATTGTGGTGTTCTTTGAATAAGGTATTGGAGCAGTTGGCATACTTAGCATATTGCCGAAGGGCCAAAGAATTGAACAAAGTGGTAGGCTAAAATACCTAGGTTTGATATTTGATCACAATCTGTTGTATAAGTATCATGTTGAGCAAACTATTCTTAAAATCAGACTAAGAGCACTTAAGTCTATGGTAGCTACACACATGGAATAGAGACTGCTTTTCTTATTGTTCAGCTATCTTGTTCTTTTGGTTATTTATTAAGGACTGGGTATTTTTAACACAATCTGCTTCATAGTGTGAAAAATTGGAATGAATATAGAATGAAGGCATGAGAATTGTCTAGAGTCTAGACATGAGATACTCCAGTCATAATGATGAGGCATATGCTGTGATATATATCAATGAAATCTAAACTTGTACAAGCACAGGCCAAGGCCTTCATGTAAGTCACCAATGATGACAGACCGCCATTATACAGTAACTTAAATGATATAAAATGAAGATGGATAAAGAGAGAAAGGTTGTGGATGACACAAGCAGAAGATACTATTGAGGCGATTACCTCAGTCAAAAATATCTGCAGGGGGCAAGAAAGGATTTACAGCAGGCAGAAATATGAGAAACTGTCACCAGGTCACCATTGGGAAGAAAATATTGAGCTTGATGTAATGGATTGGCAGAATTGGAAGTTCAACAGCTTAGAGATTAAAATGCTCAAAGAGATAACACTAAAGTATGTATAGACCCATAGAGGTAACACTTAATAGTATGTACAGATGGTTCAGTGAAGCATTGAGAGAAATGTGGGTTGGGATTCTCAGCGAGGGTAAATATGAAGGTCGCTGCTGAGGAAAATGGAGACTAATAAGTTCACATATGAGGATGAGGTGGCTGCAATCCAAAATCTAACTTTGAAGTTGATAACATGTGTTCGAGTCACCAAAGCAGTTATACAGATGTGATGGAGAATACGATACACACACACATCGTGATTGTAACTGACTCAGAAAGCATGCTGAGTAGGGTGAGGACTGGCAAGATTTGTGCCAAGTGGCTTGCTTCACTTCGGAAGTCACAGGTGGCAAGCATCGTCTGGATATTTTCTCCGGGGCATGCTGGTGTGTTGGGGAATGAACAGGCAGACAGATTGGCTGGCTCTGCAAAACTTGGTGGAGTATTGATGCATGATAAGGCAGACGTGGTTCGCTCCCTTGTGGGAGCATGTATACACCTCGGAGGAGCAAATGGATCACCATGGTCTGGCAAGAATGCGACAGCGTGGAGTGACGAAGGGATCTGGCCGATGCTCGACGCTTAGAGGAAAGGCGAGACGCACATGTAATCAGATTGCTACTGGTACTATTGGGGTTGGAACTCTTCGCTGGCTTCTGGGGATGGGGACGGAGCGCTTATGGGAATGCCCCGAATGCTGTGATGTCGGTTCCTAAATCAATCAATCAATCAATCAATTATCAGTACATATTACTTACAGTTCAAAATGGATAGATGTCATATGAATGACTATTGAGCATAGATAACACTATCTCTTGCAGAATCTTGCAAGGATATACTGTACAGGACATGCTGGAGAGTGAGGTAATGAATGGATCGGGCAACTTCAAAAGCACCAGCAATTGAAATACTCATCATGGACAAAGCAGACATAAGAAGACTATCTATAAATATCTAATAGTTGAAGACACAGTAACGATGAGACAACATAGTCAAGGATGCTTGAATTAGGAGTTAGAGGATCTGGTAGGGAGGGATGTAGGAGAGGACAAAGCCAACATGATAACCTGTGTGTAAGTGGAATGGTTAGCATCCACACCTTGCAACATTTGCTGCTGGAGATGGAGCATCCATACGTCTGCCCAGACTGATGTTGGTTCTGAAATCAAATTAAACAGAAGACACAACAAGGACAGCATCAGTAGAAGCACTAGAAGTAGCAGTAGCAATCATTTCACTCATTCTTGGAAAAAAAGAACTATGATTAAATTACACTATAAAAGTAATCTCGGACAAAACTCACCCGCATACATAACTTTTAACCAGAAGCAAGAATCGGTTGAAAACTCAAATAAGTCTAAGGATAAGTTCATAGCAATATGTAATAAAATTTTAGAATTGTGAAATTTAGACATTTTAAATAAATTAATAACAGAATTAAAAATTACACACCTATTTTCCCTGCCATGGCAATTCTGAAATCATTAATTGACTACTAATTAGCAGTTATACTAAATAATGAGTCCATCCCAGAAATAATTAAAGATAAAGTCATTTGTCACATACAATAAAATCAATAGACTTTCCACTATTTACACAGATAGTTTCAAAGAAGAGATAATATGTTGGAAATTGGAATATACTTGTACATTCCACAGTGGGGGGAAATTTCAGTATAACAAAGTATCCATTTTTACTGCTCAAATTGCTATACTAAACGTGCTAGAAATTGTATATGATTATGATAACCTTCCCCAGAAAATGACAGTTCTAATAGATTCATTGTCAACCATTTAGGCTCTAAAATAACAAGAGGTGCAGTAGACCAGATATAGCAGAGATCTATCAACTAATACTTGTCAATACACCAGAGGATCATTAGTGCTGTGTTGACACAGGAACACGTAGGAATTGATGGGAATAAAATGGTGGCAAAGAAGCAAAAAAGACAGCAAAATACATGTAAGGATGACTTTAAAACAGCAATTTCTTTTAAACAAGAATAGCAAAAGAATGTACCCTAATGTGGAATCAAAGCTTGAAAAGAAGGCATGCATACAAATTGCTAATGATTTCTAAGAAGAACATCGTATGAAGCAGAGTTAAAAATTTACATCTTAACATTTTACTGCTTGGTTTAAAAACCTTTTTAATGGTGGAAATATTTGCTGTTTATTATTGATTTCTCCTTAACTGTTTTGGTTATAAACTTGACTTTAATACAGACACTTGTTAAGTAACGGGCACTTGTCCATATCTTGAAGCCTATTGGGTTTATAGTGCTGGCCACATATTTTGTATAGACTTGTTGATACTCGATTGGTGATGTGGTCAATATCAAACCAGCTGCCTTCACTTCCCAGACAATGTTCTAGTAGCAGTTTTAAACCGAGAGCCTAGACTAGTTTTCATATGGGTATATATATATATATATATATATATATATATATATATAATCGCCTAAAATAACTGGTGGGTTCATTCAATGACAATGATATCTGTAAGCAGAGTGTAGTCACATGAAATGTGATGCTTTTTAATTTTTTAATGAATATTATTGTTTAATTTTTTAATGAATATTATTAATCACTATTTATTACTTTTTAAACAATGTTACATTATGTAACTTCAGGCTTGTAACTGACAGTCAGTTGTTTTTATTCTTATTTTTCCTAGTATTTTTAACCATACATGATTTTTACAACAAAAACAGTCTTTCTTAACCTTCATCTTCTCTTCCCTGGTTTATTTTTATATATATGTATCAGATTTATTTTCATTTTTCTTATGCTCACTATACTTGTTTCTAGTTTCCACTGTACATCTATACTTCTTCAATCTCTTGTATACAAAGTATAAAGTCAAATAGAGGCCCTGGCGTTGTGGATATACAGAAGAATATGTCATATTTCATGGAAACATAAAGCTGTTGGAGAAGATGAAATCTCAGGAGAAATGCTCAAAGCAGCAGATGAGAACACCTTACAACGTTTGTTACAGCTGATCAATGAAATCTGGCAAAGCGAATCCCCACCACAACAGTGGAAAGATGGTGTAATTTTCAAACTGCCTAAAAAGGGTGATATGTCTGATTGCAATAATTGGCGTGGTATCACTCTATTATCAGTACCAGGAAAACTTTTTTGTAGCATGTTACTTGAGAGATTGAAAAAGGCAATAGATGAAAGGCTCAGAGAAGAACAAGCAGGCTTCAGACCAAAACGGTCATGCATAGACCACATTTTCACCCTCAGAATAATCATTGAAGACTCCGTAGAATTCCAGTCGAAATTAATCACCAACTTTGTCGACTTTCAAAAAGCCTTCGACAGCATCCACCGTCCTTCACTTTGGAATCTACTTAACATCTATGGTTTTCCTACCAAATATACCAACGTCATAAAATCTTTCTACAAAGAGACACGTTGCTGCGTAAGAACAGAAACAGGCAACTCTGACTGGTTCCAGTCGAAACAGGAGTGAAACAGGGTTGTGTCTTATCACCGATGCTTTTTGGAATAGCTATCGATTGGGTCATGCGCAAATGCACAAACAACACAAATATGGGTATCCATTGGGTTGACAAAATTCTAGAAGACCTGGACTTTGCCGACGACATAGTGCTTTTGAGTTCAACACACCCGGATGCCCAAGAGAAAATAAACCACCTCCAAAATGTTTCAGGGCAAATTGGTCTCCAAATTAACACCACAAAAACAAAGACTATTGATCTTACCAACAGTTCAGATGACACCAAATTGAACAGCTACGTTCTTGAAAAAGTCAACAGCTTCACATACCTAGGAAGCAAAATGTCATCTACAGGGGACTCAACACCAGAAATATCATCTAGAATCGCACTGGCATCTAGTGCCTTCAATAAACTGTCAAACATCTGGAAGTCAAAGACACTCAGCAAACACACAAAACTTAAAATCTTCAACTCTTGTGTGATTCCAGTGTTAACGTATGGATGTGAAAGTTGGAAATCAACGGTAGCTTTAGATAAAAAATTAGACAATTTTGAGAACAAATGTCTTAGAAGACTTCTAAACATCCACTGGACAGACTTCAGAACCAATTCGCAAATAAGACAAGAGACTAAGCAAGATACAGTATCAAATTTCATAAGAAGACGCCGTTGGAACTACATCGGCCATGTACTCCGAATGGACAAGACAAGACTCCCCTACCAAGCCCTCATATGGTCACCGGTAGGGAAAAGAAAACGGGGAAGACCAAGAGAGACCCTGCGTAGAACCATCATTAGAGAAGGCTCATTCAACGGCCAAGTAAATATCCAAGATCTACAACAGGTAGCAGCGAACCGCCAGGCATGGAGAGACAGGACTTCTGCCCTATGCGCCGCCTTAGGCTCAAGAGGAAAGACTAACATGGAAACAAAAACAATAAAATACAGAAGTTCTTGAAACACTGGGAATGAAAAGAGAGTTGATGAAATAAATAAATAAAAGAGGCGAGTGAAATATTTTGGCCACGTTAAAAGACATAACACTGTTATAAAAACCATACTGCAGGGTAAGATTGAAGGTAAGCGAGCAAGAGGTTGACAACGATACAATTGGGAAGATAACATGAAAAGTTGGACGAACATCAGTCTGACAGAAGGTACAATCAAAGTGATAGACAGACAGTGTTGGAGATACATTACAGCCAACTGTCATTGTTTTGACGGCACCTGATTGATTGATTGATACAAAGAATAGGATAGGGAAACCTGGTTAAAAGGGAGATCATTTCAATGACATAATATTCTATATTACCTGTGATTCAATTAGCATGATTCAGAAGGTCGAAGCTGGATCGGTACGTAGACAGTGGACTGAATCGCTGCGGAAGTCTGTTGTCCGTAAAGTCACCTTCATCTTCGTCCCGGGACATGCGGGAGTCGAGGGAAATGAACGAGCTGACAAGATGGCTGGCTCTGCACCCCCTGTAGATGGCCAGCCCATGGATCGTGCCGATGTTATTAACGTCCTTAAAGATATGGCGAGAACAGAGGACTTTGACGTCAATGATTCCACATCGCTGTCCAGGATGAAAGACCTGGGAGTAAGAATCGGCACAGCCAGACGCGAGAGGTACATGGGGAAAACAAAGCGCCTCGTCAACCAACACAGAACTGGCACTATTAGCCACCGGACGCTGATGCATATGCTGGGGGGAGGATCTGAGCACCTATGGACATGTCTGGAGTGCAACGAAGATACCCCAACTGATAACTGATAACTGATAACTGATAAATATTCTATATGAAACAAAGTATGTTGTCAAAATTTAATCTATGAGGAAAATTTCTGTTGTAGATAGTGACAGAAAAAAATTTTCAGTCTATGGTTGATAAGTGTTACAGATAAGTGTGACAAACACATCATTAAAAAAGTAATTTAGTAGACAGACCCAATCTATAGAAGACTGCCTTATAAATGTGAATAGTAGGCAGTTAGCAAGTCCTATGGTGCACATAAGCTAGATAAATATGAACTTTTAAGCCTTATGTTAACTTTACTATTTTATAGATAAAAGGAATGATAATAACAACTTCAAAGAAACCATTAAACAATTAAAGCTTTCTTTAAATCATTGTTTTTAATTGGCAGTATATGTATAATTCCTGTTGTGTAGATAATGAGACAAACAATTCTTTGCTTCTCTTTAACTCTTTCTGCTCCAAGCAGTGCACTATGTGTGATCAATTACTGCCCATCTGTATCACGAAATGTATTATATGTTCTTATTTCTTTGATGTTTGGTCTGGGCTTACTTCAACACCTGGCAATATATTTTAACATGTTCTTGACAAATTATTGCATTTTCCCTAGTCAACATTAAAAAAAAATATTAGTTGCATATCCTTTACAGGGTGTAGCAGTCAACCCCAGCATTTTTGGCTGTTCATGATTCTTGGGTAAGTTTACGTTCAGTAGTTTGCCATCACTTTCTCAATGACTGGCACTCATACCATTTTATAAAAAGCCAACGTAAGGCGGTCTGCTGCCAAATCGCCCATAGTTGTGTTTCAAACATGGTATGTGGGATTACGAACTGCGTTTCTAACTCCTTCACCATGGAACCAACTATAAAAACATGACACAAGACATAGAGTATTTTACTGCTTCTCTTACACTTCCCATTCTTTATTACACCATAAATTTAAAAAAAGTTTAAAGGTAATCGCATTACAGAGGTCTTAGACCTTCACATATACCTCTCTTTTCCTCCTTCTTATGATTCTATTGAAGTATAGATCCTCAACCATCTCACACCAAGAACTCCTATAATTTGCTATTACTGTAGTTCCTTCCATTTATTGTAGTTCCTTCCATTTAATACTCAAGGGATAATTGTGATTCTGCAATTCTGACCAGACTGCAAGAACATCAAGTCAAATGAGGTCAAGCTGGACTAGAGCACCATGCCAGAATAAACAGAAGTCAACCAACATAGAACTGGTGTCGTCAGTTGCTAAATGCTGAGGGAGATACTGAGGAGAAGATCTGAGCTGTTAAGGACTAATAGTTCAATGTGCAATGAAGATGATCTATTGACTAACTAATCTTTGCAACTTGACCTTTACAGAACAGTTTCTGGTGCTCAGAAATAAACATTTCGGAAATAACCCAATCCTGCCATTACTATGAATTCAACACATGGTCACTGTATTGCCAAGCAAGGACACTATGCTACTAATCATCATCAGTAAGTGCATCTCCACTTTGAAAATCAGTTGTCATGTGTCCTCAACATACTCTGTCCAGCAGCTAAGCTCCTGACAACAGAAACTGAGAGCTCCTGATAACAAAAACTGATAGAGCTCCTGACGACAAATTCCAGTAGTTACACGATTACCCACATCTTCTTGATTGTCATTGGACATTCAAATGTTCATGTGTTCAAGCTACAACCCTGTCAGTTTTCACATTCAACACGCAGAAATAATAAAAGAGCAGATATCATCATCATCTATTGATTGATTGTGTTTGCTTAATTTTTAGCTCGCATTAAAATATGCCATTGACATTTTAACTATTGTTTCATCACTTTAATTGGAAAGATTGATTCATCATGTTTTCACTTTTGCATACATTTTTATTTTACAAGAATATATATATGAAAAGTGTGAAGAGTGAAGGAGTATGAATTTAAATAATTTTATTTGTTACGGTCTGTGATGCATTTTTCTGAACAGTTCATTGTAATTGACCGACATCATCAAACCTTCTCAACTTGTCTCATTTTGTTCACATGCAGAACTTCTGTCAAAACCAGTTGTTGTAGATATTTATATTCAGCACTAGAGTAATGTTTTTGTATACAATTTCTGTCTTCATTGTTAATTTTTAAATTGTTATATAGATGATTATTTTGTTTATTACTCAAGGGGCACAATTTATGATCTCAGTCTATTATTTTTTTATACTAATTATGTTCATATTATAAAAGTATGGATACAGCCAAGCTGATTTGTAAAAACATTTAATGCTTGTATGTATCTGTGAGAGAGGAATGCAAACATTTTATTTTACATTAGGTTAGATATTCTAGATAGACTCTTCCTAAAGCAACAGATTTCACTGAATTCTTAGTAAATAGTATTGAATGGTCATTGGTTTATATATTCTAGTCTTCTTCTTTTCTCTACATTCCATGGTTTCTAGCCTCAGAATTCTGTTTTCTGGGTAAAATCTTCTGTTCACTGCAGATTCTACTTTATACAGAGTTTATTTTCCAGTATGGCTGCATGTTTGCCAGAACTGGTGTCAAGAATCTTGTCAGAAGGGATTGATCTGAAGCATGGATCATTGTAGTGGTAATGAACTATGTTAAATGCCTGTCACTTTAAGTAGTTTCGAATTTTCATCAGGGCAGATTTTATAATTTTACCTCAGTAGTCATGTGTGCATGTTGTGCACATTTACATCTGTCAGCAAATGGTAATCCCATATCAGGAACTTTCCCGCTGTTTATGCTTCACCCCGACCCAGCAAGGTACAAGGGGAACAAGATGAGATGACATGGTAATTGAAAAAAAACAGGCTAAATAGACCACTTCCCAGGCTAAACTTCAAAATGAGAAAACACAGCCACAAAAAGCATGGAATATGTACTTAGACATGGGAAGTAACGGTAATTCCCATAGAAGAGAGTGTGGTATGAGTGACTGTCATAGAAGTGTAAAGTTACAAGCCTGAACATACACAAGCTGATGGTAGTATGAGACATGTGATTAGCCCCCTCATTCTATTAATTATCCTGTTTCTCCTCAGTTTTTCTTCACAAAGACATCTCTGAAATTCATTTTTCCAGGCTGGATTGACTGGGTTCCCAGTTACTGGGGGAAAAAATCCCTGCAAAACTGGGGATAAAACTCACGCCACTGTCCAGTAGACTATCTGCTATTGCTATGATCACTTCAATATAAATATGGATACCATCTTATTGATTGATAGATTTAAAAGTCAACATCGTAACACACCAAGTGGGCCAACAGATTATCCTTCTCCCAGCTAGTGCCATAAAGTGTAGATTTTAGCTGTTGCAGAAGCATTCGGGTTGTAAACACATCGTATTCTCCTTGCCAGACCCACGCTTCCTCAGATATGTTGTTTCATGTGTCTTTCTATTCTCAACTAACATTCATTCATAGGCAGTTCTTAGAATGTTTACCTTATCCGTTGTGTATATTCAAACCACTAGCGGTCTTGCACTAATAAATCTGCTCTCACGTTTTTCATACTCTTGTATGACCAGGCAGTATATCCACCATATGTAAGCTTCTGTAAGATAGAAGTGTCAATGATTTGTATCCACTTGAGCCATATCTGTTCATTTTGAGCTTAACGCAATACAGACTGAGAATCAGACACTGATTGTTCTGGTAACTCTATTACCAGATATTTACTTCACAGCTGCCATAATCATTTTCACCTCCATTCTCATACTTGAGGATTGTAGCCCTGTAGACTCCATTATGCTCAACTACAAACTTCCCCTGTACTCTAGCTGAGAAACTGTATCCTAATTTCCCACCACAATGCATAGCACCATCAGCGAATACCACTGCATTATAATTTCTTTTAACTATCATGAGTGTTTTGATAGTTAGCACCAATACTGGTGTGGGCCAAGAGGGGTTTCAAGAGAGGAAGCTCATTCGCCTAAATGGTCACCATGCTGTGTGCAAACTAGGATTTTTGTTTCATCTCTGAAAACAAAACAACTTCTTGTCTTACCAATATCATACAATATGTGAGGTTTGATCCTAATCGCATGCTCTTTGTGGATAATTAAATTATGTTTAATTCATGGCAAATTGTGTTATGTAGCATCATCTATTTGATGTAGCAGTAGCTTTGATGGATGTCTAAAAAATGTGTTTTATATTCATCAAAATCTGTTATTTTGTGAAGATGCATTCATGCTGAAATAAAATGGGCTAATATTTGTCACATCTTGTAGAATAAGAGTTCATTATCTTAAGTTTTTGAATCTTGACAAATAAAAGATAAATAAAATACCACCTGTTTCATTGTTATGTCTGGCATAGTCCTTAACTCTTTATTGATTAGTCATACTACCTTTTATACACATGGATTCAGTTATGTAGGCATCATCAAGAAAGCAGCAGTGGCATAGTAGACACTTGCCTGTTTTCCACCCAGTAGTCATGGGTTCAAATATGCATCAAGGCAGATTATTTTAATTGACCTAGGCTGCCAAGTAACCCAGCCTAAAATAGGTACCAGGAAATTCTTGGGAAGGTGAAGGTGCCTTTGTGAAATTAACCACATCACTCCTCGAGTGCCAAATGGTCAATAAAAATATAGATTGAGCACCATATGTCCGCCAGGCTCAAGGTCAGTCATATGCAATTTAGGAATAAATCACTTTGTGTTGATTTTCACAATGGTATGAGCATTCACTGTTCAGAAAGCAGTGGCAAACTATTGAGTGTAAAATTGTCTAGGAAATCACAAACATCTAGTGTTGACTGCGATGTTCCGTAAAGGATATGCAACTAAATGTTTAACCATATGTGCAATGTGCCCTAAGGCATGAAATATGGTTCATTGGTGCAAAGAGGTTGTGTACACAGTTCATAACCCTGCATACCACGTTTGAAACACGGCTGCGGGCGATTTGGCAGCAGACCACCTTGCATTGGTTTTTTACAAAATGGTATGGGTTCTGATCGCTCAGAAAGCAATGACAAACTACTGAAAATAACTTGCCAAGAGACCACGAACAGCAAAAACAAATGCTGTTAACTGTGACGTCCTGTAAAGGATATGCAACTAACTTTTTAAAAAACTTACCATAACATCCAGTATGCCGGTCTCCCTGGCAAAGGTGTTAAGGGCGTTGTTCGTAATCCCATATACCCACTACGGAACACAGCTGCGCGAGATTTGGCAGCAGATCGTGTCATGCTGGTTACCTGCAGAGGTATGTGTACCGGTCGTTCAGAAAGCAATGGCAAACTACGGAATGTAAAACTCGCCAAGACATCAGCAGCAGCTGAAAAATGCTGGTGTTGATTGTGATGTCCTGTAAAAGGATATGCAGGGGGAAAAAATACACCCAATATGCCTCAAAGCATGTACAGGAATTCTTTACTTACCATGTTGATAAGCCAGTACACTAATTACTATGCCAATACAGCTCCAGAACTATGCAGGAAAATCTAAACACCAGTACCCCAAAATTAGCAATATATGCACACATAATACTTTGCACATTTACAAAACCAGTTTAACATAACATACATTCAGCACAAACTGACGGAAGCACAAGTTAACCGTAATTTTAATCAAAAGTCATTCCAATTGCATTTTCCCACTATTTTATTAAATCTCACAAAGCTGCTTATGCAATGCAGTATTTGTTCAGTGGTAAAATATAACTAGTAACAAAATAATCAAATAAATAGATGTGCAAACAAGGAAACAATTTGGTGTTAATGAAGTATAAATATGTCACTCAATCTTTCAGATAAAATATGCTGTACAGAAACATCAGACCATCAAACTATCATCATCATCATCATCATCATCATCATCAAGTATTTCAGCAACTTTCAGATAAAATATGCTGTAAAGAAACATGAGACCATCAAACTATCATCATCATCATCATCATCATCATCATCATCATCATCATCAAGTATTTCAACTCTTGAGCTGGTGGAGAAGCTTTTTGATCTTCCCATTTCCTTGGTGTCTGTCTTGTGTTGCTCCTTTGAATCCCATGTATGTCTGCATTGATACATCAAGAGAGTGCTGGGGAATGAACAGGCTGATAGGCTGGCAGAGAATGCACCTCTCGGTGGTAGATTAGGTGGTCGGACACCTGTGGGACCAGGTGGAGAAAACGGTGGAACAGACTGTGAACCCATATGTAGAGAGAATAATATGGTGGGAGATCGGCAGGGGCTCTGGATGATCTCAAAACTGAGAGGGAAGACCAGGAGAACTTTTAATCAGATGGCAGATGGAACCATTAGCAGTATGACTTTTTGCTGGCTGTTGAACGAGGGGACGGAGCACATGTGGGAATGTCCTGAGTGCAGTGATGTCGTTTCTTAGCTGAACTCAACTGATACATCTATGCATGCCTGTTTTATAAATGCTTTCATGATCTACCCTTACTCTTTCCCCAATATGTTGACCCCAAATAGTCTCTTTAGATGGGCTTGATGGGCTTATCACATTTATGCTTAAACTTCGTGGGTTCATGGTGGTGTAGAGGGTTCATTCCACACACTGGTCAATTGGAATTTAGCATTGACTTCTTGTTCAGAAAGCAGTGGCAAACTACTTAACATTAAACAGCCTAGAAAATCAACCTGGGGTTGACTGCAATGTCCTGCAAAGGACATGCACTGTTTTTGTGTAAATACTCTCTTTGGTGTTTCTTCCTGTCTTTGTAAGTGACCAAACCATGAGAGTCTTTGCTTCTTCATAAATTTTAAGTCTCCCTTGCTGTATTATATTTTCCAGAACATGTTCATTTGTCAATGTTTCAATCGAGCCAGTTACTGCCATTCTTCAATAACACCACACCTCAAATACCTCAATAGATTAGTTATCAAAGTAACCAATGAATAAACAGACACAATAAACAACAGAAAAGAAGACAAACAAAGACACACTAGAGATATGATTATGTCTGTGTTAGTAAGGTCTACAGCGGAAGAACAAAACCATAACACTGTAACCTACCTGGCATGTCACAAGAGATGACTGAGGAGGGTTGGTGGAACACTAGCTACCTCACCATGTAAACCATTTAGTTTAGTTTAGTTTAGTCGATGGATCAACATCGCGGCACACTCAAACCTGAGTCTGGAGAAACTCATCTCAATGCACGAACTCCGTAGCATTGGCGAGGATCCTGAAAATACTTGGGTAGATTTTTAACTCAAACTTTTGCCCGGGCAGCGCCGTTAGGCTACTCTTTTTCGATTTCCAACTGCCAAGAGATGTTTTACGTGCACAACAATAACACACGAGCGTCCGATCTCAATACCCAGAGACCAGGGGAAATTTTATTACTGGAAGTCCACGTGAAAAAATCCTGGGCCTCACCGGGCCTTGAACCCGGGACCTCCAGCACTCGAGGCGGACACCATACCTCGAGACCACTCAGCCCCCAATGTAGAACATTTTACCTGCACAATTCAAGCAATCAAGAACAAATCCACAAAGTGCTTGGCTTGAGCTGGCTGACAGCCTATGCTCCACTGGGAGATGAAAGACAGAATAAGAAGATGAGATATTCTTCTTCTTCTGCGTTCATCTGGAGTTTTTTTTTTCGTACGTGATTGTGTTGTGCCTGTTTACAGCAGAGCTGTGTTCTTGCGCCGTTAGACCGATACATCCGATTTCTGAGGGCATTTGTTGGCCGGGTTAACCTTCCCGGAGATGAGATATGATTCCCTCTATCCCTCCCTCCACAAATGTGCTGAGCACTGACCAAAAAAAAGATGCTGTCATTTCAAGGATGGTGATTTAAAACTCGCTTTTTAATGTTTTTCTTTTAGACTGTCTATCGTGTCTACATTAGAATTCTCTCGTGTCCCATGAATGGTATTAAGAACCTATTGATTTATTTACTTGTGATAAAACAAATATTACAAATCGTTGGATGGGAAAAATAAAATAGAACGGATATATTCAACAAGAAGACATTATAAAAGAATATAGGTTATTATGACAAATAAAATTGAGGAAAAATCACATATTTTTGGCATTCAAAAAGACGTGAATGTCTGGAAAAGATAACTGTGGGTGGTAGTGTAATGGAGAAGCACAGAAGAGGAAGACCATAATGTACATGGATTCAAGATGCCATAGATAATTGACACATGGTAGCAACAGGACATCTGGCTTATGATGGAGAGAATGTGTGAAAGACTGTTATGGGGGAAAAGTTAATGTACAGCACAAACCTCTGGGTGATGATGATCATTCTTACCAAATATTCCTGGCAACAGAAAACGTTGTATTCATATCCCACAAGAAAATAGTTACATTAACATAGCTATATCCTTAAAAGGACAATGATAATATCAAGAATCTGTATTCATTCTCACTTATCAAATATTCCTGGCAGCAACAAACCTTGTTTCTGTATTCTTATCTCACAAGAAAACAGTTACATTAACATAAGTTATGTAATTAAAAACAAAAAACAATAATACCAATAATGTGTATTCATTCTCACATAAACTAGCAACAAATTCACAGCAAATAACACCCATAAATAATATAAAACAAACATTCAGAAGGAAATACTAAAACACTATTGTGTGTGTTGGTTGTCTTTGGTGTCAAACCATGTTTAAGCTACAGTAGGCAGATCTACCATCCATATGCTAGTGGGGCCTAAAACAAAAGCAACCTGCCAAGCAGGTCTTCCCTGCAAGAGACCATTGAGGGGGGTTGGCATGAAATTGGCTGCCCCCTCCTGTATAAATCTTTAGCCGTAAAATCCAACCAACCAATGAACAGGTCTAGAAATAGCTTGGAATGAATTAGTTGTGGGCCTTTGCTTCATTGGGAGATGATAGGCAGAAGAAGCTGGATCTACGGTCCTGGTACTACAGGGTCTGAGGTCATCAGCGAGCTAACAAGCTGGCTTCAAGGGCACCAGTTATGGAGATTCTGAGAATGGACACAGGACAAAGCAATTTTCATAATTCACATCCACTTGCATACTTATCATTTCTGATACACTTCTGAAAACAAGCTGAGGAATAGAATGTCCAGAGAATGGCATCTTGATCAGTAATATTCTGTTCTGTCTACTCTTTTGATGTATTATGTTCATCAATACTTCTGTTCCAAGGACTGGTGCTTTCACACATCGAGTATGCCCTGACCATCCTCACTGTCAGCCCTACACAGATTGGAAGACTTGAAAAGGTACAAAACAAAGCCATGCGCATCATTTTGGGCTGCACGAGAGACACCAGCTGTGTAGCAATGAGATACCTCCTTGACTTCCTGACAATGGAACACAGGATCAAGATCTGGAGAGCTCATGCATACTTAAAAATAAGTGCAGATGAGCAGCACCCTCTGCATGATGCTATATTCAGAGAAAAGGGTGACAGGCTAAAGAGGGGCAAATCATGGATGGGTCGCGGAAGATGTCGTCAGACAGGTCTGCAGTCTTTCCAGTATCAACCCCGGCAAGGAATTGGTGCCGGTGCCTCCCGCTTTTAAGTGCACTTTCTCCTGCATTATCACACTCGACAGACGGTGCAGAGAGCAGAACCCTGTCGCTGTCAATGCAGAGGTCAACGCGCTCATCTATGAACACTCAGATAGCCCCGAAGTGCTCATCTATACAGATGGATCTGTTGTAAAGCAGCAGAGAAGTGCGTGGGCATTTACAGCCAGTTCAGCGGGCCGAACCTTTCAAGAATCCAGGGGTGCCCACTCTATGACCACGAGCAGCATGACGATGGAGGTGATGGCAGTTACACAAGTTGTCATATGGCTGGAATCATAGCATTATACCAACGTGTGTGTACCAAGTGATTCAATGAGCATGATTCAGAAGGTCGAAGCTGGATCTGTATGTAGACAGTGGACTGAGTCGCTGCGGAAGTCTGTTGTCCGTAAAGTCACTTTCATCTTCGTCCCGAGATGTGGGAGTCGAGGGAAATGAACACATACTTTCTACTCGAGTTCATGGCACTCTACAACTACACCTGACCTGGCTTTTCATTCACCAGACCTGGAGTGGAACATTACACAAATTGTTGGGAAACAACTTGATGGCAGCGACCATCGGCCAGTTTTTCTATCTGTAGAAAATGAGCTTGTAAGTGAAAGCAGCACCCTCTCGAGGTGGAACTACAAGAAAGCAAACTGGGCAATGTACAAGAATCGCACCAGCATACTGGTTAGAAACCTGAACACTGAGAAAGACATAAATAAAGTAGTTGAAGAGTTTGGGAAATGCATACTACAGGCAGCGCGAGAAACAGTACCAAGAGGAGCCCGAAAACAATATAAACCCTACTGGAGTAGTGAACTGGAACAGTTGCATAATGATGTGGAAGTGTGTAGAAAGCAAGCAGAGGCCACACCCAGCCAAGAGCACCACAATAAATTCCAGCACGCAAAAGCCAAATTTCAAAGGGCCAAGCTGCAGGCTAGACGGAATAGCTGGCAGGAAAAAACTGAACTTTGAAAGAGACACAAGGAAATTGTGGAAGCTAATAAAACAACTTAACGATGAGGGCACAGGGAGAAACTCAAAAATTGCACTACATAAAGATGGAAACATCTTAACAAGAAAGCAAGCAGCTGACCATTTTGTGGACTCATTCGCACAAGATAACAATATCAAAATTAGTCCAGAGAAACAACAAGAGATTCGAGAGAAACGGCAACATACAGGACAGAAGGAAATAGTACATGAGGTTCTGGAGGCACCCATCACAATCAGCGAACTGGAGCTAGCCATATCAAAACTGAAAATGAGAAAGCCACCAGGAGCTGATGGTATCTCTAATGAAATGATCAGGAACCTAGGAACAGAGGCCAAAGCAAAGCTGTTGCAGATATTCAATAACAGTTGGACCTTAGGCAGTGTTCCACAAGCCTGGAGAGAAGCAATCATGATACCCCTCCTAAAATCAGGGAAAGATAGTTCCATTGCCTCTAGCTACAGACCAATTAGCCTCACCAGCTGTCTCTGCAACACACTGGAGCGCATCATCAATCACAGACTGCAGTGGTACATTGAAAGTAAAAACATCCTTGTGCCACAGCAGGCTGGCTTTAGGCAGTGCTACTCTACGGAAGATCAAACAACCTACCTCTCTCAAGAAATTGAGGATGCATTCCAAGAGAAGAAGCTGGTGCTTGCGGCATGGATAGATTTAATAAAGCCTTTGACAAAGTCTGGAAAGAAGGTCTGATGAATAAACTGAGAAACTGCAAAGTCAATGGAAGAATGTACAAATGGGTGAAAGCATACTTGCACAACAGAAGAGCCTGAGTACAGATAGACGGACTAAAGAGCAAGGAAATACTACTGCGTCACGGTGTTCCCCAGGGCGGAGTCTTGTCCCCCACACTTTTTCTAATCTTCATCAATGATCTCTTTGCTAATCTACCGCATGGAATTAAAGTGGCAATGTACGCCGATGACCTGGTTCTATGGAGCACAAATGAACATGCATCAGTGGCCACCAGATTGCAACAAAGAGCTGTAGATATATTTGCTGCATGGGCAAATAGATGGTGTGTCAGCATAAACACTGACAAGTGCAGCACCACCCTATGTACCCTCTCTCCAAAACAAAAGGCAGGGATCATCCAGATAAATGGAACACCCCTACGAGAAGATAAAGAACCAACATTACCTTGGAGTAACATTTGATGGCAGGCTGACATGGAGAAAGCACATCAACAAAGCAGTAGCAAAAGCCAGAAGGAAAATAGCCATCCTGAGAAAGCTAAGTGGAATCACATGGGGAGCCAGTGGGAAAATACTTAGCAAAGTTTATCAACAGAGCATATGACCACACCTGGAATACGGGTCAACTGCATGGTGTTCGGCATCAAAAACCACACTACAAGAGCTGGACAAAGTGCAAAATTAAGCACTTAGAGTCACCACAGGAGGGATGAGATCAACCCCTATAGTGGACATGGAGAAGATGGGGACGACACAGGCACTGAGTGAGCACAGAGATACGAAAACGCTAATACAAGCAGAAAAGTTCCTCAGCTTGCCAGGCCACCCTATGAAGAACAGATTTGAAAACCTAGCTATGGGGCGGTTGAAAAGAAGTAGTTTTATCCACCAAGCCATACGACTCTGCAGAGAAACCACCGATCTGCCCACAGTTGGTATCCCCCTAACCCCCTCTGCTGTGTGTCCACCGTGACGAGGTAGAGGGGCTTGCACGTTCCAATGACCCCAAGAGCTATGCCGACGGTAGCACAGCTTCTGGTAGGGTCACCCATGTCGGACAGGTCAAGGGAGAGGGACCAGACGAAGAGACACACAAACCTGCTGCCTTGTAGGTAGACTGGGGACAGTCAAAGGCTAGGGAAAGCACCCCGAATAAATGCTTGTCAAAATCAGATGTACTGAGCCACAGGCTTGACAAAGCAGTGCAACGTAAAACCTGCTGCCTTGTAGGTAGACTAGGACAGTCAAAGGCTAGGGAAAGCATCCCAAAAAAATGCTTGTCGAAATCGGAAGTACTGAGCCACAGGCTTGACAAAGCAGTGCAGCGTAACTTAATTCATGATGTCACAAATCAAAATTAATCGTTATGGTGCTAATCCCGCGAATTCCCATCAGGCGGTGATAGTGCTGGGCCCCCTGCCTCGAGGGGGTCCACCCATGACTACTGGTGGTCACCTTCCCCTGTGCTGTGGTGTCAAGGCACAGAGGAGTAGGTTAAGAGCTATAGACCAAATACTCAACATACTACAGTGGAATGCCGAAGGAGGAGTTTACAACAAGAAAGTCTCCCTAACACAGCGTCTTCATAAAGAATAGAATAGATGTCGCATACATTCAAGAGACACACCTCAATGCCAATCGCAAATTCTCAGTCAGAGGATATCAGGCCACACGTTTTCGACCGCGAAGGACACAAAGGAGTTCTAATACTTACACGAAATACAATACCTTGCAGTGAAGTATCTGTGATCTCTGACAACCAAACGGAAATTATAGGTGTTGATATAATGATAAAGGACATGAAAATAAGAATCTACAATCTGTATAGCCCAGCAGATAAGGACCTTACACTCTCAAACATGAAAATAACTGACACAAACTGCATTATTGTCGGAGACTTTAATAGCCGTTCAGAAAGATGGGGATACCCAGATACTGACAAAAGAGGAGATGAATTGGAGGACTGGGAAATAGACTCAAATCTCCATCTACTCAACAAAGCGGATGACACACCGAGCTTCTACTCCAGAAGATGGTTTACCACTTCTACTCCAGACTTAGCTTTCTGCACAGGAGACATCCTCCACAAAATCGATCGCCATGTGCTGGACCAATTAGCAGGTAGTGACCACAGACCAATCAAGCTTGTAATGAATATGGAGTATGTTCCACAGGAGCAAAAGCCTTTGCCCCGCTGGAATTACAAACGAGCAGATTGGGACAGATTTGCCATACTAACAGACAAATATTGTGAAAACATAAATACACGATATGGCAACATGAAGCAAATGGTGGAAAGTCTAAACAGAGCGATAATACAGGCAGCCACTGAGTCTATTCCAAGAGGAGCGAGGAAAAATTACAAACCATACTGGACTGAAGAACTACAAAGTTTGGAGGACAAAGTTGAAGATGCCAGGAAGACAGCAGAGAGAGAACAAACAACTGAAGCGAACATCTCTCTCAAAGCCATCTCAGCAAAATATAAAAGAACAGTAAATCAAACAACAAGAGATTGTTGGAGGGAAAAAACAGAAAACCTGAATTTTGACAGGGATGGAAACAAACTATGGAAACTAGTGAAAGCCATGAACAATGAAGGACCTAGAAACAAACAAATAACAATTAAACAAGGAAATGCCTTGCTTACAGGAAAAAAGGCAGCAAATGCACTAATGGAACACTATGCAAATGCAAACCACATTGATATTACAACCGAACAGAAGAAAGCAATCAAAGACAAACAGATACATCATAGAAATACAGAGACAGCAGCAGAATATATGATGGCAAATCTAACAATGGAAGAAATGGAACAGGCAATGAATACCCTAAAAAGAAGAAATCACCAGGAAAGGATGGAATCACAAATGAAATGCTAATAGGACTAGGCACCAAGGCAAAGAAGAAACTACTAGCAGTCCTAAATTACAGCTGGAAGAGAGGAATAGTCCCACAGGCATGGAAGGAAGCTATACTAATACCAGTCCCAAAGAAAGGAAAAGACCTGGAAGAACCAAATGGCTATCGACCTATCAGTCTACTTAGCTGTGTAGGAAAATTAATGGAACACATTATCAATGGCAGGCTAACATGGCATCTGGAAGAAAACAAACTCTTAACACCACACCAAGCAGGATTCAGAAAGTACAGATCCACTGAAGATCAAATAACCTATATAGCTCAGGAAATAGAGGATGCCTTCCAAGAGAAAAAGCACACACTAGCGGTCTGGATAGATTTAGAAAAAGCATTTGATAAAGTATGGAAGGAAGGACTGACAGTAAAACTGCAAAAAATGCATGTTTGTAGGAAAATGTATAAATGGATCAGCCACTACCTTGAGAACAGAACTGCCAGGACAAAAGTACAAGGACAAACAAGCAAAATGATGCTGTTGGAGCAAGGTGTCCCCCAAGGAGGAGTTCTTTCACCAACATTATTCCTAGCATATATAAATGACATCACGGAAAATTTTCCAGCCAGAGTACACACATCCTCCTTTGCAGATGACCTAGCCATATGGACATCTGAAGAATATATTAGTACAGCTAACAGCAGAATACAGCAAGCCTTATTAGCACTAGAGGACTGGTCAAAATCATGGCTAGTGAAGATAAGTGAGGAGAAAACAACATGCACAGTGTTCTCTCTCTCAAATAAAACTCAGCAACCTAAGCTGGTATTGAATGGAAAAATATTGCGCCATGAAGAAAATCCAAACTATCTAGGAGTCACCTTTGATCGTCGCCTGACATGGAAGACACAGGTTGAGAAAAATCGAACAAGAGCAAGGCAGAGAATGGCAATCATGAAAAAGCTTGCTGGTACAACGTGGGGAGCAGATGAGAAAGTTCTCAAGAAGTTATATACTGGACGGGTGAGGCCAGTACTGGAATATGGCATTGCAGCTTGGGCAACAGCAGCTAAGTCAAACTTTAACAAAATAAGTAGAGTCCAAAACCAAGGAATGCGAATCATAACTGGAAGCCTGAAGACAACGCCTATTAATGAACTAGAAAAGATCACTTGTTTACAACCAATGCAGGACAGAAGAGATAGCAGAGCCCAGCAACAAGCAGAAAAATTTAGAAGATTGACAGACCACCCTATGTATAACAGGTTTAATGGTTTTGGAAAGGGAAGACTGAAGCGTAGCAACTTTGTAGAAACTGCAAAACGAAAGATTAGGGCAGATCCCATACTTAACATAACAACAGTCAAGCCCATTTACAATGCACACAACTTCCCAGCTTGGAGACAGCAGCAACTGCCTGAGATGATAGAAAACATTCCTGGTATTGAGATAAAGAACACTCAGAATGAAACCAAAATAAGAAAAATAACCCAAAATTACATAAAAGAACAATACCCAAGCAGCAATTGGACCCATGCATATACAGATGGATCAGCCAAAAATTCAATAGAAAATGGAGGAGGAGGAATTCTCCTAAATTTAAAAAATGGAGTGAAAAAAACACAGTCAGTGGCAACTGGAAAATTTTCAAGTAACTTCAAAGCGGAGGTGGAGGCTTTGAAAACTGCAGCAGAAATGCTCTTGATGGAGGAAAATAAAGAGAAGCAAATAGCTATCTTCACAGATGCAAAGTCAGCTGTCTCAATACTGAAGAGCAAAAACAGCACAGAACTAGCTGACCTAAGAGCAGCACTCCATGGTCTATGCCAGAAATCCAAAAAAGTTGTAATACAGTGGATCCCATCACATTGCAGTATACCTGGAAATGAAGAGGCTGACAGACTAGCAAAAGAGGGCGGACGACTACCACAGCCTGACATAGACATAACCTATAATGAGGCAAAGAGGTTTATAAAAAGCACCTATAGAGCCAAATGGGAAACAGAGCATCCAGGCCACCAGAAGGATGATGCATATTACAAACTCGACCGAAGAGAACAAGTAGCAATCTTCAGACTCCGCACAGGACATAACAGGCTGAAATACCACTTGTTCAATAAACTAAAGATAGGAGATACCGATGAATGTAATTGTGGAACTGGTAAAATGACAGCTAAACATTTGCTGCAAGAGTGCCCAATATATGCAGAACAGAGAAAGATATTTTGGCCCACACCTGCTTCATTTGAGGACAAGCTCTATGGAGATATCAACAAGCTCAAGTTGACTGCAGCTTACTTTAACTACATTCAGGTTGACATTTAAAGGTGCATGAAGAAGTATTTAGACTGCCACACTTCATACCACAAGCATGTCGGTTACACAAGCCTCCCAGAGGCATGAAATGGAATATTGCTTGGATAGCAAATCCATTACGTGGAAAGTCCGAATCGAAAGCTCACTGTGTGGGCTTCATAAAAGGTGGAAAAAGTGTCCTAGTGGCACAAAATGGAATATTGCTCGGATAGCAAATCCATTACGTGAAAAGTCCGAATCGAAAGCTCACTATGTGGATGTCATCTGCAGACTGCATTCTTCTGGCTTCCGGAAGAACAGCCTATGGTGAACGGAAGGCCCAATATACGGAAGTGAGGCTAAGCAGCCATGTGAGGGACGTGACGATTCCTTGGGTGAGCCCAGTACCAGAGCGCTGTGTGTTGGCTCTGCAATTATGGAAGCCTCCTTGGATGGCGGGGAATGCCCATGGTCTGCCCCTGCCTTCCCTTGAGGGCTGACCAGGATGCCTTTGGCTGTTCTATATGGGCCAGCTGGGATGGGAGATAACACCACAACAGTGAGAGTCCTAAGTAACGTCCTAAGAAACCCCCGGGAAGGTTAACCCGGTCAACAAATGCCCGCAGAAGTCGGATGTGTCGGCCTAACGGTACAAGAACGCAGCTCTGCTGTAAACAGGCACAACGCAATCACGTCTGGAAAAAAACTCCGGATGAACGCAGAAGAAGAAGAAGAAGAAGAAGAAGAAGAAGAAGAAGAAGAAGAAGAAGAAGAAGAAGAAGAAGAAGAAGAAGAAGAAGAAGAAGTATCCCCCTAACAACTATTCCAGAGCGAACTCCATGGAAAGATGAGCATAGACTATCATTACAAATCCAGACAAAAGTGTGAGGAATATTTGACAAGGAAGAACAGAACAGTGTGCAGCGCAGAACAGCCACTCTCAGCTTCCTTGATGAAGAATACCCACAGGACCTCTGGATCCGAGTCTACACAGATGGGTCAGCACAAAATGCTGTTCGAAATGGAGAAGCGGGAGTGTACACAGAATACCCAAATAATACTAGGGACACAGCTAGAGTACTGACAGGAAAGTACTGCCATAACTATGATGCTGAAATTGAGACAATCAAGATAGCAACAGAGAAATTACTAAATCCAAGCAATGGTACACAACCTGTGGTGCTATTAACAGATGCAAAATCAGTACTCGAGGTGCTCCTATATGGGAAATTGCCAGTACTAAAGACACTACTTTCTGAACTTAGCAGTCAGCATAAGGTCACCATACAATGGATACCATCCCACTGTGGAGTACCCGGAAACGACAGAGCTGATCAATTGGCTAAGGAAGGAGCCAAAGAAGAACAGCCTGATGTGCCCATTAAACACCACCAAAAGAAAAGAATGATCAAATCAGTCAGAAAGCCACCAAAACCTGCTCAAGATGACTACCACATTATGGACAGACCAGAACAAGTCATTATTCTGCGCCTCAGAACAGGGCACAATAGATTACGCAACCACATGTATACAAAATTCAAGATCGGTGACTCAGCAATGTGCACATGTGGATTGGTGTCGCAGACAGCAGAGCACATACTCCAAGACTGCCCAAAATATAACATATCTAGGCAAACCTTCTGGCCTAGAGAGACGACAGTGGAAGATAAACTCTATGGACCGCTGTGTGAACTGAAAAAGATAGTTCAATTCATACAAGAGACAGCATTGCAGTTATAAACATATTTCAAGCGAACGAAAGAAGAAGAAGAAGAACCACAGTCTTGGCTGGCAAACACAATAACTACTACGTCACTGTGGCTAATATTCTTAGATGTGGAAAACATATTATAAATCAATTTCAATGTAAATGCCAGTCCATTAACATTTATGTTGTTTGTCCATCAAGAATGATGATGACCATTCATTTCATCCAGTGGGGTTGAAGGTATGGAGCCGTGGGTTCTAAGATGGTTGATAAGGCCTATTTTGGCTCGAAATTTTCTTTGACATTGTGGGCAAAGCGCGTACATTCCATGTCCCAATTGTTAAGGGAATATGGTTTACTCTTTTAGCTTTGCTTGTTTTATCTTTGTTTGTATGTCGACCGCAGTTAAGGGTACCCACCAACCGCAGCTAGCTGGTTAGGTAGTGATGGAGCAGACAATGTTTAGGGCACCTTTTCTAGCCCCTTCCTCATGCTATGGAGGTGAGCAGTGTGTTCCTATAGAGGGCTGCTCAGTTGCTCAGGGGGCTGCCGAATCCCACTGCTGCTCCGGTCAGTAGAAGACGACCATATGGCCTGAGCCGCCTGTGTGCAGGTCTGCAACTACGGCTGCCAGCGTACCCATGCCTGCCGCTTCGCCGCTCGCCCATCGCCACAGGGCTTGAAGGTGATATATGACGTTGGATGAAGAATGACTTGCACGATGACTTGGATTAAAGTGAGGAAGAGTTGCGCAATTCGTCGACCTCACTCTCTCGCCCGAGTCCATCTGAGTCCAGTGGCAAGACAAGTCGAGACGACTGGAGACGAATACAGGTGCAGTGGATGACCAGGGCGCTCTACGTGCCTTGCCGTGCTCATTACGTTCCACAATGCTTTGCAGGTAAATGCCGTCTTGCCCGTTGAATCAGGAATGATTTCTTCCGCGCAGTCTGCCGGATCCTGTCTTCACATGCTGGGTAGGCATATCCTAGTTTACCTCTTGGTTTGATACCAAATCGGATACCCATGCCTGGTTTAGCCAGCCTCTCACAGCTGTTGCCCGGGGGTGGCCGCTGTCGCATGCTGACAGCTACTAGGAGCCACAGGCACGAGCTGGGTGTCAGGCTTGGACCAGTGGGGGATGGGTCCTGAAAAGGACATGAGAGTCATCCTTACCAAAGGTGCTACCAATGCCTGACACCCCGTACCCATTAACATAGGCAGAATGGAAAGACAGAAAATAGAATAGCAGAACATATACCTAAATGGATATGGAAACAAAGGTAAATTCTGCAACCTAACTAAACTTACAGACCAGAAGGAACCGATATCTTCCACCGCATGCCACTAATTAGATTTTGGGCACGTGGCAGAAAAAGAGACCTTTCGTGTGCTGTTCACCACAAATAACCAAAAGTTGCAGAGATTGTCAGGGGCATCTGCTATATACATGGGTAAACTGCAATTATGTAAACAAGAAGTCTCTTGAAAATTACAATGGACTAATAATCTTACATGTGGAAAACATATTATAAATCAATGTCAATGTAAATGCTAGTCCATTTACATAGGCAGAATGGGAAGACAGTTAGAAAATAGAATAGCAGAACATAAACCTAAATGGATATGGAAACAAAGGTGAAAATAAAGGTAAATTCTGCAACCCAGCTAAACCTACAGACCAGAAGGAACCGATATCTTCCACCGCATGCCACTAATTAGATTTTGGGAATGTGGCAGAAAAGGAGGCCTTCAGTGTGCTGTTCACCACAAGTTGCTGAGATTGTCAGAGGCATCTGCTACATACATGAGTAAACTGCAATTATATAAACAAAAAGTATGTTGAAAATTACAATGGACAGCCAAACATGACAGTGGGTGTTTTGTTTCAGCTAAAAGGATTAACTTTTCGTTGCTTCAACATTTTGCTAATGTTGAACCAATTCTCTAGTATGCCCCTGATGAGATACAGTAAAATATGCAAGGCAATAAATTGTGTAATAATACTATTTGTGTCTTCATTATTCAAATATTATAAATTTCATTATTCAAATATTATAAATTTCATTATTCAAATATTATAAATTTCATTATTCAAATATTATAAATTGTTATGAATTTGTATAGTTATACTCTTAAACCACGACTAATTAACTAACTAACTAACTCTTAAATTAGCTCACATCTCATGAACATTGAAAACAAACTGCAGGCAATAGTTTATTTCTGCACCAAAGATGTCACATATACAAGGTTATGACATTTTCAAGCAGGGCGTTGAGTTCATTTCCTCACCACCCTTTTTCATTCCCAAACTCAGAATAAAGATAGGAGCCTATTGATATGTAGTGTCTGGAAACTATGCTGTGACAACAGACACTGTTGCTCATCACCATCATCCTGTGTGTTGCAGTAAACATGGACGGTCATTTCTCTCAGATTAGGTCTGAGAAACAAAACAACACTTGTGAGGTATTCTCTAATGGCCCTAGGGTAATTTTCCGCCGAAACCAGAGCCTCAGAGACCACCTTGTGCATAGTCGACTGTTCGCACGCCTCCATCTATACATATCCAACTGTTTACACTGTTTATAACTATGCTGTCCTCCCCCTATATATTCATACCTGTCTATATTCATATCGGACTGTTCGCATTTTTTCATGTTTTTGGCAACATAAACCCTATCTGGCCTTCTGGCACCCTAACTATACTTAAACTCTGTAGCCAAAGAGTGCCTTCTCAACCATCACAAACCGCCATTTCTGCGAGTAGTGGTGTTATTTTGTTGTTTTGTTTTTTTGTTGTATTATCTATTTGTGTTGTCCTGTCCTTGACAAAGATTCTTAGAATCGAAACGTCGGCCGTCCTTTGACCTATTGTACTTATTTGTTATTTTATTATTTCACTTTATATATTTATTGATTACTTCTGATTTTTGGATAAGTCAAACTTTGTTTTTCACCTGTGTACGATGGATTTTCTTAACTTGTAAGGTATGTGAATGTGCATTATGTCTGTGTTTAGTATGTCTTTTCTTTTCGCAGGAGCAAAATATACCTAATTGTTTCCAGTTCATATTAAACAATACCTTCACTTTATTAAACAATACCCTCACTTTATTAAACAATACCCACATTTTACCAAGCAATACTCACACTCTATCATTACTATCAAGCAATACCCGCACTTTATCAAACAATACCTACACTTTATCAAACAATACCCACACTTTATCAAACAATATCAATGAAAAGTGCCTCACATTTGGAATTATATTCTGTAAACCATGTCAGTGAAAAATGCTATACACAGTTGAGTAAAACTGTAGCTTTACATTCAATACATAGTATTACATTACACATTGCATTGTAGTTTTCAAATAAACTGCATTTACTTTAGACTACACAATAAAAGCTATCACAATCAAATCATTAAACAATAAGCAATATATCACAATATAGAATTCAGTTCGTCTCATGGCACCAGTTCTGTATGGGTGGGTTTTCAACTAATAAACAAGCAACAATAAACAAACAAACAACAAATCCAAAACCCAAGTGATCTTAATTTCTTTTAAAACAGAGATCAATGAAAACTACAACACAATAATTACCAGATTTATGGCTGCATGTGTGAATATGATACTGAGAGCTTATTTCACATACACAGAGGCAATACTATGCATACAATTCATACAAAAGTATAACTTAAAGCAATATTTAAATAAAGCAGTTAAATAACAGATCTACAAAACTTCTGCAAGCTTTTCTACGAGAGACTGTTCAGAGACAATGAATTATAATACAAAATTAAAGCAGGGAAAACATCAAATTTGTTTCTAAAAAAAAGTCTTTGCTATGTAAAGAAACTTAAAGTATAGAAGAACCTATAAAGAAGGAAATGATCTACTAAAACATTGCTTTATTTCCATTACAATTTTTAACAAAATACGAAAGTTGCTAAAAGTAAATTAAGACTGCTCTGGATTACTTCCAAGAAAACCAGAAGTACAATCATGAATAACATCACATAGTGTTCTGTCATACTGCAACCAGTATTTTTAACAGCAAGTAATTAAAGCTAAATGAATGAGCAACTTTTCAAATCTAAGGCAAAAACAGGTTATATTTATTCGAGATGGTAAAAGAATGCTGATGGTTTATATCTGTCATCCTGACCTTTTAAAAATGCTGATGGCTTATATTTTTTGTCTCTGGTCATTTGAAAATACTGATGACTTTTATTCTTTTGTTCCTGGCCACTTAAAAATACTGATGGCTTAGTTTTGAGAATGCTTCTTGGCCATTTGAGAATGCTGTTACATATATTTTTTATTATATCCATGGCCATGCATTATGGTTAGGACTTCATGTGTTTAGTAACTGGAGACCATGACCAGTGTCCAGCTGTCGTGGTGGTAGCATAATCATCTGCAGCCATCGCAACCAACGAAAGACACATCTGGAGCAACAAAATGGAGAGCACAGGCCAGGCAGATTCAATAACTTCATCAGTGGCTTCATCATAGGATGGAAGTTTGTCCTCCAGTAGCTTTCAACATCCTCCCTCGTTGGTAGATGAAAGGAGAAATCTGACCAGTTGTTGGATACTTTGTACAAAGCTCTGAGGGGGCGTGTTCTTGAAGACCAGTCTACATCGACTTCTTGACCGTTGTTAAACTTCACGTAAGCTTGAGTAAAAGTGCCTACAGAGCATTTGTCTCCTGTTTCAGCAGAATCCGCTCTTGAAATGTACCTAAATGAAGAAAACAAAACAACAACAACAAATAAAAATGGTAAAAATAAATTGCCCATGGAAAATTACTGACAACTACAAAAACTATCATCATCATCATGAAGCAGGTCCGCTGCAGAATGTCACTCTCATTTGTGGCCTGCTGAAAAGTTTCTCAATTACTTGCTTTTAAAAGCACTAGGAAATTTCTGGAATTCAAAAGAAATTAAAACCAGTACCAAATTTAGAAAATGTAACTTTAATGTTACTGATGTGTGCTGATGACTAGCACTGATGGTCGCATCAGAAAAATGGATATCAAGAAGATCAATTACTAATAAACTGTGAAGAAAATATATTGGAGATGAATATGACACACTGAGAAAACCTATTAATAACACAACTAGAAAGTCTTTCATCTGGATAGGCAAAAGAAACAAATGGAAGATAATTAACCCTTTAGCGGGCAAAGCGTCTGGGAACGTTTCTACCCCCTCTAAGGGGCAAAACGTTTGAAAGCGCCCGTGGCTATTATGCATTGTAAAAACGCGATCTCTCGGCTTTCTGAGACTTCCGATTGTCAACTTTTGGTTTCATCGATAGCTTGACAACGTGGCCACCATTTGCAAGCATATAGTTTCAATTTCAACGGATTTTTAAAATAGTTTTTGTGGGTTTTACACTTTGTATTTCAAAATGGATTTCGACGATTCTTCAAGTGCTAGCGGAGATTTCACTGGGTTCAATTTAAGTGACATTGAAAGTCATGAAATTGACTATTAATCAAAGCTAGATATCAGTGATCAGCGTTACTTTGCGTTGGCACTCGTGAGTTGGACTTTAAAGAAAGTGATTATGATTCGGAAAATGTGTTTGTAAATTGCCGTATAGATGACTGACAATCACAAACAATATGTTTTATTTTGTAAATATTTTTGTTCATGTGTGGATTAGCGGCATTATTCACGTGAGTAAAATATTCTGCATGCTTTTCCCGTCATTTTGCTGTTTATTTGGCTAAAATCAGTTAACACCTTATATGTGATATTTTTACTAACGTAACCCAAAATTTTACAGCACCTCAAAATTCTTCTTGCCTGTTCAGGGCTACAAAACAGACAAACGTCTGCCTGGTAAAGGGCTAAAGACAGAATAATAATATTGGAAAACATGGCTTCTGGTAATGATCTGGTTTTATAACATGGGCACCAAAGATCTGCCAGATCTGTGGCAAAGGGGTTACGAATGCACTTTGTAATCATGCAAACCGTGTTCAAAACACAGCTGTAGGCGATTTGGAAGCAGACCACATTGTGCTGGTTTCCATACAATGGTATGAGTGCCTGCTGTTCAGATGTTCAGTACAGATGTTCAGTACAGCAAAAAAATGCTGGATTTGCCTGCCATGTCCTGTAAAGGATATGCAACTAACTAACCAAAGATCTGATTGGGAAATAAATTACTTTACTCAATGTTTCATTATTATATAACTCTTAAACTAGGTAAATGCAAGGAAAGAATAAATTACTTTACTCAATTATTACCACATTATTATATAACTACAACTAACGCAAGGACTAGGTAAATACAAGGGAAAAATAAATTACTTCACTCAACTATTGCCAGATTATCATTTATAACTCTAAATCTAGGTAAATACAAGGGAAAAATAAATTACTTCACTCAACTATTGCCACATTATAATAAAAAACACTAAAACTAAGTAAATACAAATAAAGAACAAATTACCACACTCAACTACTTCCATGTTATCATATATAACTAAAGGAAAGAATAAATTTCCACATTAACATATATCTCTAAAATTAGGTAAATACAAAGAAAGAATAAATTACTTCACCCAACTACTGTCCGACCTAATAAAACTATTAAATTATTTTCTGTATATCTATTTCATTTACATAACATAAACAAATCTTAAACATACCTGCACGTCTGGACTGCCAGGAAGCAGTCATTAACAAGCACGACATCTTGTGCCCACTTGTAGGAATGAGCTGTATCCAGAACTAGAATCAATCGAGACCCTGAATCATTGTCCTTGTTAGAAAACCAGTTCCGCATCATTGGAAGTGTTAGGGACTTGTCACCTGTTCCGAAAGCCATTTGGATAAGTTCAGCGCATACAGCATTTTAATGAGCTAAGACGGAGATCAGAATGGCAGATTTCATAATAGCGCTCGCACTTAAACTTCCTATTTTCTTATGGTGAGGTAGCGGGTTCAACCCCTACACTGGTCAGTTGGACTTAAATGTTGACTTCTCATCCTTGACTTGGGGATGTAAATTACAAGTACCTCAGAAGTAAGTTTGCCTGACGGCGAGGGTCACTGGTTATAGGGAAAGCTAAACTATACACTAAAAATCAGTCCAGCATGGACTACACTCAAGTTCAAAGCGAGTGAACAAAAAAACAAAAAACAAAACAAGCTAAGATGTGCACCATATTGTACACTTAAACACTAGTGTGTTGTTATAAGTAAACTACTCTTTTACTTCAGCCTTCTTCAGTGTCTGGGTGGTTGTGGGCAAACAAATCACAACCCCTCCCCATATTAACCAGCAGCCCTGGGGATGGTAAGCCATGCATCATTCACAACAGGACCATGGCTCCAAAAATGTATAGATTACTGCATATTTTATTCAACACTTGTGCTGCAAAAAAAAGTTTTTTTTAAATGTCTAAAAGTTAGGCGTGTATCCTTTACAGAACACAGCAGTCAACCGCAGATTTTTTTTGCTGTTCATGAGTCCTGGGCAAGCTTACGTTCAGTAGTTTGCCAGTGCTTTCTGAATGACTGGCACCCATACCATTTATAAAAAAACTAACTTAAGGCAGTATGCTGCCAAATCGCCCACAGCTGTGTTTTGAACGCTGGTATGCTGGATTGTGAACTGTGTCCATAACCCCATTCGCCGCAGAGCTCTAGGTAAATCTAGAAACAAAGGTAAAGAACCCTTTTAAATCTCTTGAGGCCTATTGGGTAAATGGTAACTCCATATTTGAACAGACCAATCAGCATTCAATGGGTGATTTGGTCACAATAATGCCGACTGTCTTTACTTCCCAGGTCATTTCTTGGTAACTAGGGAGTCCAGGTCAATTTTTTTTACATCAGTCCTGTTAGGGATTTCAACATGTGACCACCAGGAGCAGACAAGCATGCTAACCACTGTGCCACCACGGTTCCCAGTGTCTTATTGAGGTAGCCATGATTTTGTCTTGACTAGCAGTTCTAAGCACTGTAAAAAAGATTTCTTCTGCTTCTTCATCCTTTTTGGAGAGGAACATCACAACAAGCTTTGCACTTTTCTAACCCAGAGGTCAGTATCTGACTTCAGCAAGTATTTGTGTCAGGCTTCCTTCTCCTAGACAGATTCCATCTGAGGTAACGAACTCTGTCCTTCCATGGAAACATTTTCCCATAACAATTTTACAAAGGCAGTGAGTGGCTTTACAGCATATTTTTTGCAATTTACAACTTATGAAAGAATTTTAACATGAACCATGCATTTTCGACCTTTCTCCCCCACCCTTGTCCGAGATTTGGCGTTATTTAACTACCCAAGTGCACAGTCACCAATATAGAGGAAAATGGTAAAACAAGTAATGCATTTCACCATTGTTTATTATCATAGATACCTAGGCGTTGTGTTTCACCCTTGTTTCCTATCACTGATACCCGGGCACTGTGTTCCCCCCATATCTATTATCATAGATATCACAATCCCCCCATATCTATTATCACAAATATCACAAATACAATCAGATCACTCAACATCAATGTCTTTACTGTCCCTTAATGGCAACTGATTTGCTGCCATGGTCAGAGTTATATTACTTCCTGCATCCAGCAATCAATCACACTTTTCTTTTTCTTACAGAGAAAGTCATTCTGAAGAAAACAATAATGATGTTTTGACAATCTGATGAAGGGTGTGTGGACAATCCACTAGAGGCCTGTAATCATAATAAGATCAACAACAACCTCTGGACCGAGGCCAGCTCTGTGGTGAAATGCTTACGGGTGCAATTCATAATCCTGCATACCACGTTCAAAACACAACTGCAGGCGATTTCGCAACAGAATGCTTTGCATTGGTTTCCTTAGTGTGGTATGAGTGCTGGTTGTTTAGAAAGCTATGGCTAACTACTGAACGTAAACTTGATTAGGAATCACAAACAGCCAAAAATATGTTTGTGTTGACTGCTGCGTCCTGTAAAGGATATGTAACTAACTTTTAACTGGGCTGAAATGTTTCTTTGTCTCTGGTTGTGAAATTATAAGATTCCATCCCAGTACAGAGTTAAGAACTTTTACAAACACCATTGGTTTCTAATAATGCACATTCTCTGATCACTTTGGTGGTGAGATAAAATACCTAGCCCTCTTAGATAAGGACAACACAAAGGAAGTTTTGTAAGATGGTTGTATACACTAATAACGTCATTCTTTCTTCTTCTTTTCTTTTGCCCTTGAGACTACTAGTGGAGTATAGGCCCCTGGCCACGTATGCCAAACCTTTTCTAGGCCAGTTCATGGTTGGTTGGATGATATTTTGGACACGTTATGAGTGGAAATAAGCTGGAAAACTTGGTGACAACTGGCGAAATTGAGGGGAAAAACATGGGGAAGGCAGAGAAGTAAATATCAGGATAGCTTGGCCATGTGGCATGTTCAGACAAGAACACATAGCTGATCCATCCGTGATTGTGTAAGATGGTGAAACATGACCACCCACGCTTACTGACATGGCACATGATGATGATGATGGAAGCTTGCTGATTTTTTTTCCCTATGGTATGAAGTAGCCAGTCTCAGAACAACCCTCTTTAGTCATCTCTTACAACATGCAGAGGAGGTCTATAGTGTTAGTATTCTTTACATCCCCTTTTGGGGCCTTGGTAACAAGGCTGTTGGAAATTACTATTACCAGACTGTAAAGCCACAGCCCTGGCAAAATTGTTAGGGGAAATCGACCCACGCGAATATACAACCCACTATCTTGGTTAGAATCTAGGGAAAATAAAACTTCCAACAAAATGTACATCAAATTCAGATACACTGTCCTCTGAGTTAGAGAGAAATTAAGAGCAAAAAGAAATGACAAAGTGTGCCAAAGTCACTACATGACTTGCCGTCAGTAACTATGCAGACCTTGTTCCGAGTTTAAAACCATGCTGCAAGAGTGACAGCTCAAGCAGTACAAATAAATACCTCACTTTGGTCTGAATTCCTTATCATCATCCACTGGCTTGTCCTGCGAAGAACTATATCCCCATAACAGCCTGTCTCCATAGTTTCCTTGTCGCTATAGTTTTCTATCTGTAAAGAAGGTAGTCTGCCATTGCTTTCCTTCTTGGCAGTGACCTTAGCTATATAAAGAGATTGCCTGCCTACCATCACAATCTTGAGATTGTGATCAACAACTACCTGTCGCCTGCTTAAGCTCAATCCACCACTTGCTCCCATGGGGTCACATCACCCTGTTTAGGGGGCTAAATAGGCACTATACCCTGCCCATGTTGTGAATTAGGAAAGGTAAATGTAGCAAGGATGAGAGTACTCTACTTTGTCATTAAGATTGGTATTTTCATAGTAATGCTCAGATCAATACACATTTTTAAAGATTTAGACACATCTGAGACAGATAGCAAGAAGAAGGTAGAGAGATAGAGGAGAAGTTAACATAGCTTAGTTTGCATGTGTAAGACAAACAAAAAAGTAATGTGCGCAAGATTAAAATAATTATTGTATAACATGAAAGCATTGAAAAGCCATTCACATCCAAAACTAAAAGTAAAGACCATCATCCACATCATGTAGCAGGTACAACACAGAACGTAAGTGTCACCACAACCTGTTGGAAAGACATGCGATCTCTTATCAGCATCCCTGCCTCGTGGATTTTCATGCCCAAAGTGTCTTTTATGTCCTGCATCTAACTTCAAGTTGGGCGACCCCAGCCTCACGTCCAGGAACTTTGCCTTCCATTACTGTACTCTCTAAGCCACTGTGATGTTTATCCCTTTATCGGGCAAACCGCCCGTGAACGTCTTTACCCCCGAACGGGCAAACCGTCTGAACGCATCCGTGACTATTATGCATTGTAAAAACACGATCTCTCGGCTTTTCGAGTCTTCCGATGGCTACTTTCACTTTTGCTGATAGCTTGACAACGTGGCCGCCATTTGCAAGCATGTACTATGAATTTGAACGGATTTTTTGTTATAGTTTTCGGGGTTTTTTATGCTTAGTTTTTCAAAATGGATTTCGACAATTCTTCAAGTGATAGCCGAGATTTCGCTAGGTTCAATTTAATGACATTGAAGGGCACGAAGTTGACTATTAATCGGAGCTAGATATCAGTGATCAGCGCTACTTTGCATTAGCAGTCGTGTGTTGGACTTTAAAGAAAGTGATTATGATTCTGAAAATGTGTTTGTAAATTGCCGTATACATGACTGACAATCGCAAACAATATGTTATATTTTGTAAATATTTGTGTTCATGTATGGATTAATGGCAACATTCATGTGAGTAACATAATCTGCATGCTTTTCCCTCCTTTGTGTTGTTTATTTAACTAAAATCAGTTGCTAACACCTTATTTGTGATGTTTTTACTAACGTAACCTGAAATTTTACCGAACCTGAAAAAATCTTGCCGTTCAGGGCTAAAAAACGGACAAGCGTCTGCCCGGTAAAGGGTTAATATGGCAAAAGTATATCAGTTTCCAAGACATGATGCTCTGTATGAGTCAGTTTTCTTTGATGTTCACATCTTGTGGTATGTCAGTAAAGACTATACAATGGAAACATGACATTTACCTGATAATGCCCAGTCTCCTGTATCATAAACATCTCCACTGTAATAGAGCAGGTATGTATCATATCTTGGCCCGTCTGCAGTCCGGGTATTAAAGAATGCATTCAGCTAGAAGTAATACAAGGAACAGTTAACTGAAGGGCAATTTATACTGAACATTTTTCTGGAAGAGTAACTAACTCTTCATCATCACCTTTCATGCCCAAAAACATTTCCAGCAACCATTTAACAAAGTTGGACTTCTTTCATAACCTGAGTGGTTGTGGACAAACTACTCATCTCCTGTTATGAATACCCTAAAATATCAGCCTCAACCACTAGTCTCCTCTTATGAACATTCTGAAATATTGACCCCAACTACTGACCTCTCTCCTGTTATGAACATTCTGAAGTATTGACCCACACGACTCACCTCTCACCTGTTATGGACATTCTGTAGTACTGACTCAAACAACTCATCTCCTGCTATTAATATTCTGAAATATCATCCCCAATCTACTGGCCCCTTGTTCTTTAAGCATTATTGAAACACCAATAACAGTTCAGTTTGAGTTCTATAAAGATCTACCTTCATTGTACATAGATACCTCTAAAAGTGTTCCAATCTCCCTTTCATAAATCACACAAGCAGGTTCTATACACAGTTCACATGGATTCCCCCATAAGTGCTCCTGTCTTTCTCTCATAATCACACAAGAAGATTCTCAACACACTGCACATGGATGGCCCCATAAGTGTTCCAGTCTCCCTTTCATAAGTCACACAAGAAGGTTCTCAACACAATGTACATGGATACTTCCATAATAAGTGTTCCAGTCTCCCTTTTCATAAGTCACACAAGAAGGTTCTCAACACAATGTACTTAGAGATGTAGGGGAGAAGGTAGAGAGGGGGAGAAGGTAGAGAGGGGGAGAAGGTAGAGAGGTAGGGGAGAAGGAAGAGAGGTAGGGGAAAAGGTAGAGAGGTAGGAAATGCAGAGAGGTAGAGAAGGTAGAGGAGAAGGTAGAGCGGTAGGGGAGAAGGTTGAGAGGTTGAGGTAAAGGTAGAGAGGTTGAGGAGATGGTAGAAAGGTAGGGGAGAAGGTGTAGAGAAAGAGAAGGTGGAGAGGTTAAGAAGATGGTATAGAGGTAGGGGAGAAGATAGCGATGTAGGGGAGAAGGTAGAGAGGTTGAGGAAATGGTCGAGAGGTTGAGGAGATGGTAGAGAGGTAGAGGAGAAGGCAGAGGGGTAGAGGAGATGGTAGAGAGGTAGAGGATATGGTAGAGAGGTTGAGGAGAAGGTAGAGAGGTTTAGGAGAAGGTAGAAAGGTAGAGGAAAAGGTAGAGGGGTAGAAGAGACAGTAGAGAGGTAGAGAAGAAGGTAGAGATGTAGAGGAGACAATATAGAGGTAGAGAAGAAGGTAGAGAGGTAGAGGAGACAGTAGAGAGGTAGAGGAGAAGGTAGAGAGGTAGAGGAGAAGGTAGAGAGGTAGAGGAGAAGGTAGAGAGGTTGAGAGGAAGGTAGAGAGGTTGAGAAGAAGGTAGAGAGGTTGAGAAGAAGGCAGAGAGGTAGAGGAGAAGGTAGAGAGTTTGAGAAGAAGGTAGAGAGGTAGAGGAGACAGTAGAGAGGTAGAGAGGTTGAGAAGAAGGTAGAGAGGTAAAGGAGAAGGTAGAGAGGTAGAGGAGAAGGTAGAGAGGTTGAAAAGAAGGTAGAGAGATAGAGGAGAAGGTAGAGAGGAAGAGGAGACAGTAGAGAGGTAGAGAAGAAGGTAGAGAGATAGAGGAGAAGGTAGAGAGATAGAGGAGAAGACAATATTAGTAGCCTCTGTCTCGTCTATCACTGAAACCATATCTCTGTTGCTTCCAAGCAATCCTAATGTTCATTTACATTTCAAGATTTACTGCCATACAGCAGATCAGGGTTTATTTAAAATTTAAGTAGCCTCTTTCTTACATTCAATGAAGGTGACTTATTTCATAAGATACTTTTCATTCTCTGAAATGTCATGACCTCAGTAGGTGGTAGATAATACGTGTAAAAGTTTGCAGCTCAGTAGGAGGTAGATCATACTTGTAAAAGTTTGCAGCTCACCTTGTTCTGTAAGTTTTCCAAATCTAACCCGCTGCTGAAATAATCACAACCAAAGTTCTGAATCATGTGGTAGTGAAACAACTGTTGGATTTCCGCCAAGGTTGAAGTGCCTCTTGTACTGATGTCATAAACATCTGAACTGGTCAACAGTTGTGCCCCTTTTCCTTGCCTGTGGATGGCGAAAACAGAAGACAATGCAGCAGGAAGTGATGTCAATTTGTAATTGTTAATTTCAGCTATAGGTCACAGAGTGGGTATTGAGATTATCATCATCAAGTGCCTCACAAACTGACCTGGACAACCATGCTTCTCCACATCTTGCAATTTCCAACAGTGTATATAAATTTCTTTGCTGACACCTTTTTGTGCCATGACAAAGGTCTGTTAAGAATCTTCTCTCACTGTGTTCCTCCATCTCTCTTTTCTTAAATCTTTCCAGTTGTCACAAGCTCCAGTTTTTATCTTCTAATAATGTGGACTTGAAATTATAACTGCCTTTATCTGATTTTTGTGGTAGGTTGTTTTTGTGTCTTGGTTTCTTTCAAAAATTTAAGTTTCTCAATTTGGTTGTCCAAAGAATGTAACATGTAAGAATTCTGTTTTTTGTTGTTTTTTTTTTGTTTTGAGTAACCTAACCTGCGCGGGAATCGGTAGCGGTTCTCGTTGCGTTAATAACTTGCAGGTTATGTGAGCCAGTCGCTCAGAAACTCCTGAGCATAATAAAAAAAAGTCGCTTAAAAGTCGACAGGGTCGACTTCATTGTACCGGGTTTTATCCCATATGGCTCAGTCTCTTTCCGCAGCACGGAAAGCGTCGCACAAAGCACGAACTCCGTAGCTTTTAGCGACGGCCCACAGGAGTCTCCGAAACATTTAACTCGTAAACCGAAAGGCGCGGCCCAGAATCGAACCCACAACCTTCGGAGCACGAGTCAAACAGCTTGACCACTTCGCCACAGAGACTCCCTTGATGAGCATAATATTGCCTAGTACATCAACAGCAGCTGAAAAATGCTGATGTTGACGGCAACGTCCTGTAAAGGATATGCAACAAAAAAAAGAATCATGTTGCTAACCTCCAAATGCAGTGATTTATTGCATAAGATGTTCTCCATTTCATAAAATGCAGTTTTTGCTTGTCCTATTCTGTTCTTTACCTCAGCGATGCATCTCCCATGTTATCCTTGTGCTTAGGCACTTGAGTTCTCTACTAGTGCCAAAATAATACCACTGACTTTAACTGATACTGACCACATCATCCTGGGAGTGTCTAATAGTTTATACAAACATGGGTGCTAGCACCATATGCTCAATACCCCTACAGACATGTAAAACGGTTCCTATACCTTACTGACTTTAATTGTACATTTACACGTGATCCATCTTTTTAATATTACCATTATGTATCATGAGACATGGGAGACAACTGTTGATCATTTAAGCTATGCCACTGACCATTATATATTAATAGACATTCTGGCCTGCTCAGTTACAATGTGAAAGGTCAAGTAATAAATAGTAAAGGCGGCACATTGGGTATATGATGTTAGCACCATATCTGTACAGACTAACTGCACTTGATGATTGATGTGCTCAATATCACACTAGTGGCCTTTATGAATTGGTCTGGGAGTCCAGGTCTATTTATTTTAATCCCCGCCTCAATTCGAACACATGACCATTGTCATCGCAGAAGTGTGCCCATTAAACCATAATGGGGTAGCCTGTTTGTCTGTCTTTATTTGCTTTCATTACATTATCATGAGTATCTATGTCATGGATCATGTCATATCATCAGTATATACCATGTACTCAGAATGGACAAGACAAGACTCCCCAACCAAGCCCTCTTATGGTCACCAGTAGGGAAAAGAAAACGGAGAAGACCAAGATGCGTAGAACCATCATTAGAGAAGGCTCATTCAACGGCCAAGTGAACATCCAAGATCTACAACAGGTAACAGCGAACCGCCAGACATGGAGAGCCATGACTTCTGCCCTATGCGCCGCCTTAGGCTCAAGAGAAAAGACTAACCTAACTAACTATATTTATAGTTCTATGAGGCTTCTGTTGCTAGTTTTATTTCTCCTACATATTGTATTGCCAGATTCCTTGTCAACATAAGTTACTTAAACAAATAAGTTTTGTACATTTCAGTTCTATTTCCATCTCTTTTGTCCTGTGTTTTTACATATAAGAAATCTGGCCTTTTCTGTAGCACTATAATTTTTTTTTATGTTGCATATCCATTACAGGATGTTGCAGTCACCACCAGCAATTTTTCAGCTGCTGTTGATGTACTAGGAAAGATTACGCTTAGTAGTTTGGCATTGCTTTCTGAGCGACCGGCTCATATACCCCTAAGTACCAATTCTCGCGCACATCACGTTGCTCACGAGAGTATACAGGATTATGGGGAAAGATGCCAACCCCTAGGCCAGGGAGACCGGCCCAAACATAAACAAACATTTATTAAGGAGGTGGAGCGGTTTAAGAGTAACATCCCTTCTAAATCAAGCACAACTGGTATGGTTTATTAGTGTTTTTATGGTATGGATTTGTACAAAATAAGTAAAGGATGGCATACACCACTCCGTTTTTTCCCTATCTGAGGTAGTGTATTGTATGTCCAACCTTCTTGAATCATCAACACCCGGGAAGGTTAACCAGGTCAACAAATGCCCACAGAAGTTGGATGTGTCGGCCTAACAGCGCAAGAACGCAGCTCTGCTGTAAGAAGAAGAAGAAGAAGAAGAAGAAGAAGAAGAAGAAGAAGAAGAAGAAGAATCAACATGTGCCCTGCCAACTGATGTAAGCGTTTGTGTCACTCCACAGATCTTAGTCCTCAATGTTCTGGATCTACTCAACTGATGATATTCCTCCATGTCACAGTCTGTCCATCTAGCATCATTTCTCTCGCTCTGCCTCTGCCTCTTTTCCCACTAATCTTTCCAGTCATCATGATTGTTTCCAATGCCTCTCTTCTCATTACATAACCAAAGAGTGCTGTTTGTCTATTTCTTATAGTTGTACATAATGTTCTACCTTCCTTAGCATCTTTCAGGCAATCATTGTTAGTTACTCTGGCAATCCAAGGTATTCACAACATTCATCTCAGGAACCACAGCTCCAGTGTTTCCAAGCTCTTTCTAATGTGTTCATTCACGCTACATGACTCACTGTCATGCAGCAAAACAGATTGTATATAACATTTCAGTATTCTCTTACATATTTGGATCAGGACAAAATACCAAGACAGTGTGCATACTGCATGTTAAAAATCCTTCGGTAGTTGGCAATCGAAAATAGCAGGCTGAATAGGCTGCTACTCAGGCTAAATCTGAAATTAGAAAGCTTACCCACAACAATATTCATAGCATGTGTAATTGTGATATACACTATTTTGAATTGTCACCAGTGCAATGGAGTTTATTCACTGTTGTGAGATTCTACTTCTGTGATATATGGCAGAAGACTAGAGCACTTATGGAGATATCCATGTCCCATGAAAATGATCATTTATAAACCAAGCCAAACATTTATTTAAATTTAAAATTTAGTACACTGTAACTAACGCTACTCTGGTGGCTGATGGTCATGCGTTCAAATCTCATATGCACCTCGAGACATGGAAAATGTACTACTTTACTTTTACTTGTAAGATTAACATATGTGAAAATGGAAACATATTTGCAACAGGAAGTGATGTCATTGCCATAATTAACAGTGACATCATTCTCTTTCACTCAGGAAGGGAATTCCATTGATATTTCTATGGATAATGTTTTATATTCAATTTTAGTCTACACATTTGTTTTTGTATGAATGGGAAATACTCGTCTCAAACAGCTAGTCAAAAGAAGAATATTGTGGCACGAACTAAACAAGCACAAATAGATTCAAACCAAACTGGAATGAATGATGTACTGGTGAACACTTACTTCAGGGAAGTAACTGGTGATATGACAGCATAACCTGTACACGTTCCTCCCAGCTTGTCTCCCATCTCCCAGAACAAACTGACAATCGCAGCTTCCACTGGCAGTACTAGAAACACCAAGGCAAGCATGGATGGGGTTCGAGTCTCAAAACCAACCAGAAAAATAATAATGGTTGTGACAAATGTAAGGAAGAGAATGCGTTGTGACACCAATCCAAAGTATCGCAGACCTGAAGAAATAATAAAGTCATAATTTATAACATAGCAATCGTACAGAACCATTAAATATTCATATTTTAGCCTGCATCACGGTGTTGTTACACAACAATAAACAAATGCTGCATAAACAACACACTTGATTCAAAGTGTAGATTCATCTATGCTTGACCTGGCTAGGGTGTAGAGATGGTCAACCAAATTGCAAAACTCAAATCACTGTCCACTAATGCTGGCAGTGGACCACTATCGGCTGAAAGGCACATTGTAGGACTAAAGGGCCCACAATTAAAACAGGGATGTTGGGACCTCATGGGGCAGCTCTGGATCCTGTGGAAACCGCAAGCCCTTAAAATAAAAAGTTATTAAACAGATATTTTTTTTTAACACACTTGATATCAGATCGGTTGCCACCTCCACAATGTAAGCCATTTTGCTTTCCATTTTATTTGTACAATTTTTTTCTATATCAACATTTCATCAGCATTAGGTTTTACCCCTGTCTAATTGATGAGTTCTCCATAGACAGATAAAAAGAGCAATGAATATATTTTGAAAGAAGTTAACTCACAAAGAGAACTGATTACTCGCATCAAACAAAGACAGTCCACATTCCTTGGGCACATGAGAAAGGGAAACCTGGAGTATGTCGTGACAACGGGAAAGCTGGAGGGAAGGAGAGGCAAAGATAGGCAAAGAGAAACGATACTGGATAGTTTCACATTATAGCATGGTGTATCAGACATAAGGTGGTGGACAGACATGATCACCAATGCCACATGTTATGGGCTATAAGAAGAAGTGTTCTAGAGGCCATTTAAGCAAGTGCACTCATGAGATTGGGCGGCTTTCATCTTGTAGTGAAAAGCTTGACAGCGTAATGACTGGATGCTCACCTCCCAGGCCAGGTGCCATGGGATCAACTCCACATCGGGGAGAGATTTTAACAATTGTTAGAGCATTTCACATGTTGAGTACAATTTTAACAATTTCACATGTTGTGGAGTACAATTTTAACAATTTCACATGTTGTGGAATACAATTTTAACAACTTTGACTCCTTTCTTGATTTCAGTTTCATATCTACCAGCATCTGTTATTATATGACTAAGACACGGGAATTGTTAATTTGCTCAAGGCTTTTCCCATTTATTTCTTGATATAAATGCTGGTAAACATGCCGGCTGGTAAATGCTGGTAAACAAGCCGGCTCCATGGCTAAAGGCTTGCGAACGCGGTTCATGAGCCGGGTGCCAGGCGTTCGAAGCTCAGCTGCGACCGATTTGTGCAGCAGACCATGTCGCGTTGTGTTATAACGTGCTGGTATGGGAGCCGGTCGTTCAGAAAACAATGGCAAACTACTGAACGTAACACTTGCCTAGTACATCAATAGCAGCTGAAAAATGCTGGTGTTGACTGCAACGTCCCGTAAGGGATAAGTAACTTTAAAACAAAACAAAAAAACATGAATAACACACAAACACCAACTATAAAGAAATGGTATTCATGTGCCTTCGCACACCAAACATATAGATGTATACAGCTAACTCCTTTAGATGAAGAATACATTCATAAAATATGTCTCTATCATATACATAAAAAAGGTAAACAAGTGACAGATGTAACCAATGTGATGTGTACTTATGGAACTTAAGACATACTTGGACATGACATTGTAAGGTAGGGTGACCAGCTTTATTTATAGATTACACAACCACATGTACACAACATTCAAGATTGGTGACTCAACCATGTGCACATGTGGTTTGGCATCGCAGACAGCAGAGCGCATACTCCAGGATTGCCCAAACTACAACATATCCAGGCGAACCTTCTGGCCTAGAGAGACAACAGTGGAAGATAAACTCCATGGACTGCCGAGTGAACTAAAAAAGACTGTTAGATTCATACAAGAGACAACATTGCAGTTATAAACATATTTCAGGCGAACGAAAGAAGAAGAAGAAGAATTTCTTATAACTTCCTTCACCGTGAAGTCCCTGATACCCATCTACATGGCTGAGTAGACCCCAGAGTTTTAAGCAACTGGGACCAACCCTTCCTCAACAGAGGATCACACCTGGACCAATTTGGTGGCAAGTGCTGCCACAACACTATCACAGAGCCACATATAAACAAGCACAGCCACAAACAAACAAAATAAGACTAATTCCAACAAGCTAGAGAAGTAGCAGGAGACCAAAGAAGACTTGGGGAAGTACTATAGAAGAGAGATCCAAGACAAAGAATAAGTACATTTGAAGAATACAGTATGAAACAGAAAACTGCTAGTTTTCAACTGCAAGAGACATTTCAACTTACAAATGTTGCCAAATTACTTACCCCTTACTTATGATGCCAAATTAAAGCAGCATTAATTATGAAAATGAGTCTCTCTCTCTCTCTCTCTCTCTCTCATTCATCGTCAGATATGAATGGCCCAATTCAACCATCGACTGTACCAGTTTGGCTATATTTGGGTCCTTTATTGTGAAGCTTGTTTTGAGTCTTTCGTAGATAGGGCTGCTTGTTTTCAGCTTCCTGGCTTCTGGTTGGTTAATTTTGTTCGTTACTTTCATGTTGAGGTCTTTCATGTCTGGGCAGAGTCACGCACTTGTTAAGGCCTAGAGTAATTGTGTACTCACCCTGTCATATGGTGCTGTTTCCTTCAGGGAGCTTTACCATTCATCGTCCCACCTGGTGTTCCTCCTCCTTCCCCGTCTTGGGTTTTGTGTGTCGTCTCAATAGTTCGATCTTGGTGGAGAGCGGCGCCGATTCAAAATCGCCCTACAAAATTGCTCTTGGTCTGGGTAGCTGTTTTCATCCAGTTCTATTTCTACTTCTTCTGTCTGGGCTTTGCATTTTCTGGCTCGGATGTTTCTTTCTGTACCTTGAGCAGTTCTCTTTCTTCTTCGATCTGTTTAAGTGTTTCTTCTGTCTTTTCTCTTTCTTCGTGGATGTTTGATAGTTTCATTAGTTGTAGCCTTTATAGCAGCTCTCTCTCTCTGTCTGATATCAGAGGAGGATGTGTGGTGAATGGGAGATGTGTGTGGGTGGGGAGATGTGTGTAGGTGGGGGGGGGGGGGGGGGGGGTGCGTGTGGGTTTGGGATGTGGGGGATTGGTGGATGGTTGGAAGCATGTGTGTGTGCCTGGGGGTGTGTGTGCGCATGGTTGGGTGGGGGATGTTTGTTTGGGGGATGGGTGGGTGGGTGGGAGATGTGTCTCATAACATGGTAATATGCATTGTTTATGTTTACAACATTCTTTTGACAATGTTTTTTTTCTATGTGAATGTATTATGCACTATTGATGAAAGAAAGATGAGTGATTGGAAGGGTCGAATGTAAGACGGACCTGCGTGCCCAATTTGTTACCATTTGAAATAAGTCTGTTCGTTCGTTCTCTCTCTCTCTCTCTCTCTCTCTCTCTCTCTCTCTCTCTCTCTCTCTCTCTCTCTCTCTCTCTCTCTCTCTCTCTCTCTCTCTCTCCATGCACACATGCATGTATCCATACACATATAATAATAATCTTACAAATGCTGGTAATATTACCTTTAGCTGCCATGATTCGATTGAAACTGCGTCTTTCATTAGAATTAGCATTACATTCTGTAATCTTTCCCATGAGTTTCCAACAAGTGACAAATGACATGAAGTGGAACAGAAGCCAGACAATGGCTAAGGCAGTATATACTGGCAGAACGATATACCATTCTTTGTGCTCTGTTGTTCGCAGCCCAATCACCACTGCAAGGAGCAGCTCCACAGTGAACATCAATACAACAGATGAATAACGTACAAATCGTGATTTGTCAAAAAACTGCTTCCATCTGTCTATCATTGATAATCCACAGAAATAAAAATCAATGATCGACTGAAATGCATGTCTGCCAACAAAGCAGGTTAATGCATAAATATTTGGCTTTACTTTAAGAGCTGGGAAAAATAAAAATATGCCTACAAAAATGAAAGCAATGAAACAAAGAAGTCCCATAACAGATTTTAGCCTCATAGCTGAAATATGAAAAATGTATGCCAGGGTGATCAGGGATAGAGCTACGCTGTCTACTCCAGTTAGCAAACTGGCTATGATTAGTCCCAAGGACTCCAGACCTTCTGAGACTGTCAAGAGTTTTGCTTCTGCAGGAATGAGTTTTAACAAACGTTCCAAAATGTTCCAACACCAGCCCAGCACCATGCTAGTCATGAACATAGCTTCCATGACCTCTTCCAATGTAACATACTGCAGCTGAAGATTGTTGGTGAAAGTGAGTATCCCCAGCAGCAAACCAACCCAGATGTGAAATATAGCTTTCCCCAGATCTTCTTGTCCGAAGTAATACCGTAAAGCACATGACACAGCAAAAATGAAAGCACCAAGAAATGCGAATATGGATATTGTCATATCCTCTGTTAATGACCAGCGAGTGTACAGACCCATTCCAAGAGCAATTACCAGTATCAGTTCTGGTATGTAACTCACATACTGAATTGTTGCTTGAGATTTTGCGTTGGTTACCGAAACCATGATTCTGGCTGAGATGTGTACAAGGCAGTATTTAAATGTCAGTAGCACTCTCACGGACCACAGCTTCAAACTATGACCAACAAGCACAAGTCCTTTCTTTCCAGCTCTAAAAAGGTTCCATGCAAACGACAGGTTCATCTTATGTTAAGTAGTACTGGCGGAAGTTCCATATTTGCCAGCCTCCTTGCACAACCTACTGTCGGGTTCTTGTCTGAGATGATAACTGCAAGAGACATGATTTAAAAACATTGTTAATACAGAAATCTAGATTATGGAAATGCAAGAGCTAAAGTTAATTGCATGTCCTTTACAGAGTATTGCAATCAGACCCAGTATTTATTGGCTATTTGTGATTTACTAGGCAATTTTAGTTCAGTAGTTTGTCTCCCTGGCGAAGGGATTAAGGATGTTGTTCATAATCCCGTATACTCTCGTACGAAACACAGCTGCGCGAGATTTGGTAGTGGATCGTGTCACATTGGTTACTTACGGAGGTATGTGAGACGGTCGTTCAGAAAGCAATGGCAAACTACTGAATGTAAAACTTGGCAAGACATCAACAGCAGCTGAAAAATTCTCGTGTTGACTGCAATGTCCTGTAAAGGATATGTGGGGGGGGGGGGGGGGGGGGGGGGAGTTTGCCTTTGCTTCCTGAATAGCCAACGTCTCATATTATGGACATCAACGCAAAGTGGAATGCTTCAAAAACACCCGTGGCTGATTTTGAACCCTCTACTCTGTATGGCAGGGAATTATGAATCTGCGAATCTCACAATCCCCTCAGCCACAGATACCGCTTTCATAATCTACTGCAGAGACAAGATGTAAAACATTGTTCATACAGATATCTAGATAATGGAAATATGTGATAACTGCAAGAGACTGGATGTAAAAACATTGTTCATACAGACATCTAGATAATGGAAATGTGTGATAACTGCAAGAGACAAGATGTAAAAACATTGTTCATACAGACATCTAGATAATGGAAATGTGTGATAACTGCAAGAGACAAGATGTAAAAACATTGTTCATGAAGACATTAAGATAATGGAAATGTGTGATAACTGCAAGAGACAAGATGTAAAAACATTGTTCATACAGATATCTAGATAATGGAAATGTGTGATAACTGCAAGAGACACGATGTAAAAACATTGTTCATACAGACATCTAGATAATGGAAATGTGTGATAACTGCAAGAGACAAGATGTAAAAACATTGTTCATACAGACATCAAGATAATGGAAATGTGTGATAACTGCAAGAGACAAGATGTAAAAACATTGACCATACAGATATCTAGATAATGGAAATGTGTGATAACTGCAAGAGACAAGATGTAAAAACATTGTCCATACAGATATCTAGATAATGGAAATGTGTGATAACTGCAAGAGACAAGATGTAAAAATATTGTTCATACAGACATTAAGATAATGGAAATGTGTGATAACTGCAAGAGACAAGATGTAAAAACATTGTTCATGAAAACATTGAGATAATGGAAATGTGTGATAACTGCAAGAGACACGATGTAAAACCATTGTTCATGAAAACATTGAGATAATGGAAATGTGTGATAACTGCAAGAGACAAGATGTAAAAACATTGTTCATGAAAACATTGAGGTTGTCAAGGTGTTAGATTCTAGTAGGACAGACTAGTGACAGAAGAGGGGCAAGGACAGAGAGACAGGACCTCTATAAAGGTATAGACATAATAGAGACAGCACCCAAGCTAGGACTTAAGAACAGTTATAAGACCAGACTCGGGTGGGGACACTAACGTGTCATATTTAGGACAACAGAGGGACCAACCCCGAGAACAGGGGATGGGTACATTAGGTCACGGAGAATACCGTGACGACGTAAACTATAATAGAACTTTAGGGGGTAACCAGTACTAAGACGACAGTACTATGTGCAAACAGAACAGCACGCAGAGTTGCTGACCGCACGAGGGATTTTGACCATGTAGGCAAGCGACAGACTGAGCTGCTTCAGACAGCGACGAGACGGCTTTCCGACTGGACGTAGTGTTTTTCTGAAGCCATTATCTATTGTTGTGAACGCATGCGATCTTAAAGAGAGAGTGATCATGTTTGATGATATGTATATATATATATTGTGTGACGAGTGACGATCAGTGTATTGATTTGACAGGCAGATAACACCTTGTCGCAAATGTATGAGTGTCAGGCTTGCCTGAAATAAAATCTGTGTAAAACATCTGTACGAGCTGAAGTTATATTTGAGGTACGGATGACGTTGCCTGAATGCGAGTAACGCAGGACTGTGACAGAGGTAATGGAAATGTGTGATAACTGCAAGAGACAAGATGTAAAAACACTGTTCACACAGACATCTAGATAATGGAAATGTGTGATAACTGCAAGAGACAAGATGTAAAAACTGTGTCCATACAGACATCTAGATAATGGAAATGTGTGATAACTGCAAGAGACAAGATGTAAAAACATTGTTCATACAGACATCTAGATTATATATAAGTGCTTCAATTTTTTTTAAATAATTTTTTGCAATTTATAAATATTATTTGTAAACAAAGCTGACATCGTTGTTTCTACTTCATATCTTTATCTGTTTACTTCACAGTATCAGGATATGACTAATTCTATGTGCCTCATAAAACATCGTAGTGTTTGCTGACTCAGTTATATAATTAATCTTATCTTCTGCCTTTTTTCATTTTATATAGGTGAATTATTTTTTTATATATTTTCAATTTATAATTGCGAGGAAATGCAACCTAAAGACAAAATGTTATGGCAGGGCAGACCAGGCCCTAAGGCTTGGTTGGCAGCTGATCTAGGATCTAAGCTCCAACAGGCAGACAGAGCATTGCTTTGCTGATCTGGCAGCTTCTGCAGCTTGTCTTGTTCCAGATGTATTCGTGTACCTTTCCTCTGGAGTGAACTAGGCAGGCCGAGAGAGGGATCATGCTGCATGGGCAACACATGGTCTCTACATTTTAGCCCAGGCTTTGTGCTATGGTGAGGCAATAACTCCATCCCTGGTCTTAACCGGTCTCGGAATCAAAGCGAGAGACAATTGTTACGGGTTATAAGTCCCTGTCAATTGGCGCAGACATGCGGCGCCACGCGTTGCCTCTGACGGTGGGAGACACCTACAGGTGTCACTGATCAGCTACCGCCCGCCTCAAGCTGGGCAGCCCCCGGCCAATTGGGTGCTGATCCGCCACAGCCTGCCTGCTTCAATGGGTGCTTGGGGCTAGGACAAAATCTGAATCGCAGGCTGTAAAACCAATGCACCAGGTACTAATAAAAAGAAAATAGAAACCTCAAGCTACGGCTTGCAACCTGGAACGTGAGAACCATGTGTCCAGGATTTTCCACTGACTTGACCAATATTGACGATGTGAGAAAAACGGCTGTGATTGATGCCGAACTCAATCGTCTTAACATTGATATTGCTGGCCTGCAGGAGACTCGCCTCGCTGAGGAAGGGTCACTCAGGGAAAACAATTACACCTTTTTTTGGAAGGGTAGAGGGCAGGCAGAAAAAAGGCAACACTGGTGTGGGCTTTGCAGTGAAGAATTCGCTACTGGGAATGATTGAAATTCCAGCAGGAGGTAATGAAAGACTATTATCCCTGCGCTTGGCAACCTCTTGTGGTTTTGCCACCATTATTACTGCATATGCACCGACACTCGATTCCTCTGATGATGTGAAGGATTCGTTCTATGAGGAGTTAGACTCCGTGATCAAGGCAGTTCCAAAATCTGACTACATTTATATGCTCGGTGATTTCAATGCTCGTGTGGGCAAGGACTCGATTTCATGGCCAGTGTGCCTTGGAAAATACAACATCGGTTGCATGAATGAAAATGGGCAAAGGCTGCTGGAGCATGCACCAGAAATGACCTATGTATTACAAACTCATTTTTTTAAAACAAAAGAGCTGCATAAGGTCACATGGAAACATCCAAGATCCGGCCATTGGCACCAGCTGGACTTCATCATCACACGGAGACAACATCTGAACCATATATCATTGACTCGAAGTTACCACAGTGCTGACTGTGATACGGATCATTCTTTGGTTGTTGCAAGGGTTAGACTGAGACCAAAGAGAATCTACACAGCTAAACACAAATCTAGCCCCAGGATTAATATTAATAACACTCACGATCCTGACAAGTGCTTTGAGTTTTAACAGCAACTTGAAGACGCTTTCACTGATGTACACTAGAAAATTGTACAGTAAGTGAAAAGTGGGGTAAACTTAAGGAAACTCTTTATAAAACTGCCGTAGGGGTTTACGGCACTGTGGATCATAAGAGGCAGGACTGGTTTGCGGCAAACAGCCAGACATCTGCAGCCCTTGATTGATAAGAAGAAGATAGCTCTCTTAAGAAACAAGGAAAGACCAACGCGTAACACTCTGAGTGAGCTGAAGCAAGCTAGGAAGGATGTGCAAAAGGCTGCCAGGCAGTGTGCAAATGACTATTGGATCAAGTTATGTGAGTCCATTCAAATCGCAAGTGATAAGGGAAACATCAGAAGCATGTATGAAGGAATAAAGAAAGCCTGTGGTCCAATGATCAAAAGAAGTGCACCATTGAAAACCTTGACTGGAGAAATCATCACTGATAAGAAACAGCAGATGGATAGATGGGTAGAGCACTATTTGGAGCTTTACTCAAGTGAGACCAAACTAGCGGATGATGCCCTCAACGCCATAGAGGCTCTACCAACTCTTGACCACCTGGACACACTTCCCACCATAACAGAAGTTAAGTGTGCTATAAATGAACTTGCATCTGGCAAGGCTCCAGGTAAGGATGGGATTCCAATAGAGGTTATCAGGAGTGGGCAAGACACACTCACTCTACAGATCCACCAGCTAATAGAGCTATGCTGGCGAGAAGGACAAGTCCCACAGGATTTCAAAGATTCAAGCATCATAACACTGTACAAGAACTAGGGCAATCGAAGCGACTGCAACAACTATAGGGGTATCTCACTTCTGTGTATTGTTGGAAAAGTATTTGCCAGAATTGTTCTGCGCAGACTTCAAGTCCTAGGAGATCAAGTCTACCCCGAATCACAGTGTGGCTTTCGACAGAACCGGTCTACCATTGATATGATATTCTCATTGCGACAAATGCAAGAAAAATGCCGTGAACAGAATCAACCACTGTTTATTGCCTTCATCGACCTCACAAAGGCATTTGATTTGGTCAGTCGTGAGGGTCTGTTCAAGGCACTAAAGAAGATTGGCTGCCCACCAACTCTTCTGTCCATTGTGGAATCGTTCCACACAGGCATGAAGGGTATAATCAAGTTTGATGGTGCAACTTCATGAAGAGTTTGAAATCAAGAGTGGAGTTAAGCAAGGTTGTGTACTAGCTCCCACCCTCTTTGGAATATACTTTTCACTTCTACTGAAATATGCCTTTCGTGATCAGGATGGTGGTATATACATTCACTCACGCTCAGATGGCGGCCTCTACAATGCTCAGAGATTGAAGGCCAAGACCAAAATTAGGAGGGTACTGATCAGAGAGTTGCTTTTTGCAGATGATGCTGCAGTTACGACCCACTCTGAGGAAGAATTACAATGTCTACTATCTGCATTCTCCAATGCTTGTTCTGAATTTGGTTTAACAATTAGCAAAAAGAAGACACAGATTATGTCACAAGGTGCACATGGGGTACCATCAATCTTTATTGACGACGCCGAACTAGAGATGGTAGACCATTTTACATATCTAGGATCAGTGGTAAATAGCAAATTATCCCTAGATCAGGAAATCAACATCCGGATTGGTAAGGCAGCAACAACAATGAACAGGTTAAGAAAAAGAGTCTGGGAGAACAGGAAGCTTACTGCCAAAACAAAAGTCCTTGTCTATCAAGCCTGTGTCCTTAGTACTCTTCTTTATGGCAGTGAAACCTGGACAACTTACTCACACCAAGAGAAACGTTTAAACAGCTTTCATATGCGGTGTCTGCGAAGAATTCTTGGTATTAAGTGGCAAGACAAAATCACAAATACTGAAGTATTGGAAAGATCAGGTTGTGTGACGGTTTATTCCATGCTCAGTCTTCGTAGACTTAGATGGATAGGACATCTTAGGAGGATGGATGATGGTAGAATACCAAAGGACATCTTTTTTGGTGAATTACAGATGGGTAAGAGATCTCAGGGTCGGCCTCTACTACGATACAAAGATGTGTGTAAGCGGGACATGATTGATACAGGCATTGATAATGCACATTGGAGCAAGTCGCCACTGAACGTGTTGCATGGAGGGCAAACATCAGAAATGGAATAAAGACAAAGGAGAAAATTATTGCAGATAAGTCACACACCGCGCGTGTGAGACGTAAGATGGTGCACGATGGTGGAAATGACCATGTGTTCACATGCAACCACTATGGACGAACAGTTACAGCGCGAATTGGCCTTATCAGTCACATTCGCTACCGCCATGGGTAGTAGTTATTATGCCTTTTTGAAGCACAAACTATCATCTGTCAAGACGGCAAGGTGCCAATGAATGAAGTGAATTACATAAATAATAAGTATTGTGGTGCACTGTGCATTGCTAGTTTTTTATGATGTTTTGCACTCATATTATATCAACTTGTTTTTGAATATCAATTCTTACCCTGTATCTCCTCACTATATTAAACATTCTGCACAAGTATTTAATCTATTGTTAGCATTGTTTTTGTTTTCTCTTTGCCAGTGTCACTGCACACTGAAAAAGCCCAAAGATTCTAAGTTTCCCTCAGGAGATATCAAATGGTACGATTGTTGTTTCCATAGCACATTGGTTCTGCGTTTACTTGCACCATTTACCCAGTCCATCATCTGATTCCATCCTCAAAATATTGTGATCTCAGGTAACTGCTCCAAAGAAAAGTGACCAAGCCGCCTATCTCGTGCTCCGTAGGCTGTGGGTTCATTCTTTTCTAACTTGAATATTTGGTTCACAGGTGTAATTTGTTCTGATATCCCTGGAGGTCATCACTGGAGCTTCGGAGTTTGTGTTCTATGTGATGCATTCAGCAGGCCTTACTGCAGAAAGAGACTCAGTTATATGGGATAAAACTTGGTGTAATGAAGTCGAACTTGCCTTTAACAATGCCCCCTACCCTTTCCCCTATCCTTAAAACACTGTAATCTGTATTAATTAATAACATTTTACCAGCATGCATGAAGTATTTGGTAACTTCCTCACATGGAAGTATTTTCAAATATTTTACTAATGTAGAAAATGTAGGCAAGAACACAGGGAAGGCAGAGAAGTAAATACCTGGATGGCTTGGCCACATGACACAGTTGAGACAAAAACACGATCCATGACTTTGGTGATCACGTGAGATGGCGAAACATAACAGCCCATGTTTATCGGCAGTGCACATGATAATGGTGAGAAAATACAGTGGTGGCTGCAAGCTCTTAAATGAGCATCTAGCTGGTGACAAATACTAACATAAACGTTTTTTAACATAACTATGATTAGGCTAGGCTAAAGTTCTAAAAGTTAGCTGTATATCCTTTATGGACATAGCAGTCAACCCCAGCATTTTTTAGCTGTTCACGATTCCTGGGCAAGTTTACGTTCAGTAGTCCGCCGTTGCTTTCTGAACGACCAGCACCCATACCATTTCATACAAAACCAACACAGCTGTGTTTCGAGCACAGTATGCAGGACTACGAACTGCGCCCATAACCCCTTTGCCATGGAGCTGGCTTTTGCTTTGGCTATCTAGCTAACATTAAAGTTTAGAATTGTAAGTTTGTTTTAACTCTGTTGACTTTTTAAAGACAAAAATATAAGTACGCAACATTTTAATGAGTGGCCATTGTTTTCTTAAATCAACCTTTGATCATAATCATAATGAATACACAACTTTTCATATGAAACATAATAAATGAAATTATGCTAAACTGTTTTGTTAAGTCTGTGGCTCCAGGACATCAAATGTTGACAGCATTTCTGTTTGGGCTGCTTTTTCTAGAATCTTAATACCCCTAGTCTATTACAAGGCAGCAGGTTTGAGGCTCTCTTAGTTTGACCCCTACCCTTTGATCTGTCTCACGTGGGAGAACCCACTAGCAGAATGATAAGAAGAGTATCCTGTTGCATAATATAGCTTGGGGACACACAAACTCCTTGAGCACAGCGAAACAGTGATGAAGGAGAGAACTGCCAGTGCCAGTACCTTTATTACTGTATCATGGTATGGTCATGGTAATTTTGTACCCCCTGAGTGTACAATTACATATTCAGGTTGCTGACAACTATATATGCCTGTAATATTATAAATATATTATATAATAATATTTATAAACATATAATATATATATCCAAAGAGAAAGAAATTACAAAACTACTGTGACAATTCTCTTTCAGGTTAAAAAAAAAAACTAAAACTAAAAGTTAAATTTCAAAGTAAAAGCTACTCCCAATTCCATTCACATCTAATATCTATCAACTCAACAGCCCCTGAGATTCACGTTCGACTTTACCTTTAGCATAATAATTACAAATGACTATGTACTTGTACCACTTTCACTTCAAACTTAAAATAAACTAAATAAAAATTATTTAGTAAATAGTCAAACAAAAGTAAACAAAAAAGACAGTAATTTAATTACAATTTAACAAATCCTTGTTTGTGACTGTCTTAAAATCGCACAAAAAAAGGCCCGTGATTTGAAACATGATATCTATTTTTATTCACCGTGACAATGCTAATGTTGCAAAATTGCAATGCTCCAATAATCCATTCACATATCATACACATCTGTCTAGTGATCGTTGATTTATCGACATACCAGCCATCCTCCTCCTCACTCAGGGTGGGTTCTATACAGGTATCGTTAAAACATTGAATTATTTATGAATGAAACAATTCCTGTTTTGATTCTCATCGCTGGAGAGGACAATCATGTCTCTCTACTAAAACCGTCTCTGCCACTGTTATTTGTCAATATAAATGCTATGTTTTTATTACAAGATAAAAACCTGTCTTGTGTCTTTCTCTTTGAAGTATTTGTTTGTTAATTCTTCTATTTTTTAGTAAATTGATGGTTGTTTTTCTTATGCCTTTTCATATGTGTGGACAATCATGATCACGTCTCTCCATAACCATCGCTGACAAGCGTTTATGTTATTTATCAATCCATATGGTATTTTTCTTCAAACAATGCAGGACCGTCTTGCATCCTCTCTCTCTCTCTCTCTCTCTCTCTCTCTCTCTCTCTCTCTCTCTCTCTCTCTCTCTCTCTCTCTCTCTCTGAAGTACTCTATCATTAATTCTACCCAATATTCGTGAGTGGTTAATACTACATATATGTTTATGTGGTGTGTTTGTTTTCTTCTAAGTAATCTCAGAATATGGCCAAGGAATGCAGATTAGATTGTTCCTATCTGTGGCGAGTTTCTTTTTTATGTCGGCTAATGTTATAACTTCTTAGTGTTGGCGAGGGACATGGATAATGGGGAAAGCCAACCCACACGCAAGTCAGTCCAGAGCACTAGAAATAGTAGCGAGTGTATGGACTACGCTTTCTTTCAAAGCGAGAGAATGCAACAACAAAAAATAACATTTTAGTTACTGTTACTCATTTCGACTTTTCTTGGGCGTTAGTTTCACATTTCGGCCCTATATTATATAGTCCACAGGAGCCCTCTTGCGTGTGGTTAGTTGTTCGGTTTTCCTATTTTTGTGTGTTGTTCTCCTGCTCAATGGCCATATCTGTGCACATTACTGTGTTTTTATCGTCACCAAAATGCCCAACTTATTTCGATGTTCCATTAATTGCACTCCTTGCTGGATGCAGTTACTAAGTGTTAACATCGTATTTCGTTAAACCCTGTTCCCATCTTTTGCCTTAGATACCGGAAGTTTGGGAATGTTGCCGTTGCGACAGACGCTTTGGTTTACTGGCTACAACAACCCCGGCCGCTTGAGTTTGCTTCATACATAGTAATCTAATAGCTTAACAAAAGTAAGATGAGTAGTGATATTCAAGGAGCACACGTTCTTCTGTCAGTGGAAGCCGAAGCTTATATTGAACACCTGCAGGAGTTTGACTTAAAGGACATAGGTTCTGCACGGTAAAAATAAAATAACATTTAAAATTATGTAGTTTTCTTTACTTACTTTTTTTTTTTTTTTTACTAACTAAAAACGTTTAGGGTTTAGTTAGTAGAGCTAGATATTTCATTACATTACAACGTTCATAACTTGTACACAAACACTTAAATTAACGTTTTTGTTTGTGAACAAACATCTCAATGCTTGCTTGCTTGAGTTCCCTGGCTGTGAACTCCAGCGTGAAGTCCTTCCTGTATGTCGTATGAAACATCCTGTTGTCCAACATCAGTGCGATGTCATATCAGACTGAGGTTTGCGTTGAGTATCCGTTGTCCCATGTCTGGCTTATTGGTGTGCATACTGGTGGTTCCTCACCGTGCAGGCAGATACTCTCCGACTTCAGAAGAATCAACGATACTACTACTACTACTACGTTAGCCAAGACTCCGAAGGGGCCTCTTGCCCAGGACGCACAACTAGGACTTTTTAATAGGTCTTTGCCAGTATAGAACCTGGCCCTGGTGCCTTGGAAACCCTTTGTGACCCAAACACCTTAATAAGTATATATAACTGCATTCGTTAAATACATATGTAAATGTTATTCAGCACCTCTAAGTTGTAGAGACTAGACAAGAGGGGCTTGCATGTTGCATGTTCCAACAATCATAAGAGCTATGCTGATTGGGTAATAAAGCCAAAATAAAAACTAACTGTCCTAAATTCCAGCTGGAAGAGAAGAATATTCCCATAGGCTTGGAAAGAGTCTATACTAATAGTAGTAATACCAGTCAAAAAGAAAGACCTTGCAGAACCAGTAGGCTATTGTTATTGACTATCAGTTTACTTAGTTGTGTAGGAAAACCAGTAGAATGCATTATCATTAATAAGTTTATTTGGCTGCTGAAAGAAAGACACCTCTTAACTCTACAAGCAGGCCACATCAGAAAGTTCATATCCACTGGAGATCAAATAACCTGTAGAATTATGAAAATAGATAGAGGATGCCTTGCAAGAGAAAAACCACATTTAACATTCTAGGCAGATTTAGAAAAATCACACACTAACAGTCTAGGTAGATATACTAAAAGCATTTGATAAAGTGTGGAAGGAGGGACTGAAAGTAAAACTCCAACAAATGCAGGAGTGTGGACAAATGTACGGAATGACCGGCCACTGCTTTCGAGATCAGAGCAACCAGGACAAAAGTACAAGGACAAATAGCAAGAAGACGGTGTTAGAGAAAGGCGTCCCACAAGAAGTGTTCTGTTACCAACATTGTTCCTAGCATCATTTTCATTGGCACCTTTCCGTCTTGACAGACGATAGTTTGGTACATTGTGCTTCAAAAAGGCTTAATAACTACTAACCCATGGCGGAGGCGAGTGTGGCTGATAAGGCTAATTCATGCTGTAAATGTTTGTCCACAGTGAATGCATGTGAAAACATGGTCATTTCCACCATCGTGCACCATCTTATGTCTCTCACGCTCTGTGTGTGCTTTATCTGCAATCATGTCTTTATTCCATTTCTAATAGTTGCCCTCCATGCAACACGTTCAGCGGCAACTTGCTCCCAATGTGCATTATCAAAGCCTGTATCAATTATGTCCCGCTTACACACATCTTTGTATCGTAGTAGAGGCCGACCCTGAGATATCCTACCCGTCTGTAATTCACCAAAAAAGATGTCCTTTGGTATTCTACCATTATCCATCCTCCTAACGTGTCCTATCCATCTAATTCTATGAAGGCTGAGCATGGAACACAGTCACACAGCCTGATCTTTCCAGTATTTCAGTATTTGTGATTTTGTCTTGCCACTTAATACCAAGTATTCTTTGCAGACACTGCATATGAAAGCTGTTTAAACGTTTCTCTTGGTGTGAGTAAGTTGTCCAGGTTTCACTGCCTATAAGAAGAGTACTAAGGACACAGGCTTGGTAGACGAGGACTTTTGTTTTGGCAGTAAGCTTCCTGTCCTCTCAGACTCTTTTTGCTAACATGTTCATTGTTGTTGCTGCCTTACCAATCCTGATGTTGATTTCCTGATCTAGGGATAATTTGCTATTTACCTGTGATCCTATATATGTAAATGGTCTACCATCTCTAAGTCGGCGTCGTCAATAAAGATTGATTGTACCCCATGTGCACCTTGTGACATAATCTGTGTCTTCTTTTTGTAATTGTTAAACCAAATTCAGAACAAGCATTGGAGAATGCAGATAGTAGATGTTGTAATTCTTCCCCAGAGTGGGTTGTAATTGCAGCATCATACGCAAAAAGCAACTCTCTGATTAGTATCCTCCTAATTTTGGTCTTGGCCTTCAATCTCTGAGCATTATAGAGGCCGCCATCTGAGCATGAGTGAATGTATATACCGGCATCCTGATCACGAAAGTCATATTTCAGTAGAAGTGAAAAGTATATTGCAAAGAGGGTGGGAGGTAGTACACAACCTTGCTTAACTCCACTCTTGATTTCAAACTCGTCTGAAGTTGCACCATCAAACTTGATTATACCTTCATGCCTGTGTGGAACAATTCCACAATGACAGAAGAGTTGGTGAGCAGCCCAATCTTCTTTAGTGCCTTGAACAGACCCTCACGACTGACCAAATCAAATACCTTTGTGAGGTCGATGAAGGCAATAAACAGTGGTTGATTTTGTTCCCGGCATTTTCT
>JACEFZ010003817.1:0-10289 GCA_014155875.1 Cepaea nemoralis
TCTCTTTTTCTCTTTTTCTCTCTCTCTCTTTTTTTTTTTTTTTTGAATGTATACATGTATGTGTGTGTGTGTGTGTGTGTGAGAGAGAGAGAGAGAGAGAGAGAGAGAGAGAGAGAGAGAGGAGGGAGGGAGGGAGAGAGAGGGATGCCGAAGCTGACGTAAGTCTATTCTAGACAAGTGATGACACACAAGTGATGTTTAGTACCTGTATACATGCACACACACAAACACGCTCAAAAACGTCTGCGTGTGTGTAGAGTGACTTATTACGCCTACGGTAGGTCAGCCTGGCCGAATGGATAAGAACACGTGTTCTTAAACATCCGGTGTGCTGACACCGGACAGTTGGACTAAAATGTTAACAAATCGTCTTTGGCTTGGGGACGTAAAATACGTTTTAGTTTTAGTTTAGTCGATGGATCAACATCACGGCACACGGGTGCGATCCATAAGTGCTCCGTTCTCCTCCTAACTCAAACCTGAGTCTGGAGAAGTCCAGGTTCAGCTTTACAGACCAAGCCGAAACTAACGTGATTTTATCTGTAGTCTTCTCTCTTCCAGCTTCCAGATTCCGTTCTTTTATATTTTCTGCGTGTGTAAAATTCTATATTCAGCTTGTTTCTGACGACCTATTACTTACTATCTTCATTCTTTCCTTCATTCGTCTCCCCCCCCCCCACCCCCGTCTTCTCATCTCCCCTATCCTGCGTCTTAAGAATGTTTACGTTTTTACCACATTTTATATGTGTTCCCTCTCGGTTTACCTAGATACAATCACGCACCGTGACCTAGATTCCTTCCCGGCGAAACAAGCTCAAGAATGAAAAAAAAAGTTCCTGGGGTATTGGAAAATGGGAAGTGATGGGATGCCCGGTTGGTTATCAAAGTATTGAAAAACTACACTTACATTGGAGGGCATCGTGGCCAAATGGATAAGACATATCGCTCTTACACTTCATATGTGGTGATGCCGAAGTAGCTGGTTCAACTCCTACACCGGTCAGTTGAACTAAAATGTTGACTTCTCGTCCTTGACTTTAGGACATAAATTACAAGTACCTCTGAAGTCGGAGTGGGTTCGCCTGATAGCAAGGAACATTGGAATATGGAAAGCTAATGCACATGCAAAAACCAGCCCAGTGCACTAGAAATAGTAGTACGTGTATTGACTACGCTTGAGCTCAAAGCGAGCTAATGGGAAAAAACTGCAACAACTGAGATTTAAACTTGAACACTGAACTCATTTCCATACAGAATCTGACCCAATGTCTCTACCAGACTGTTAGTCTGTACACAAACGCTGCTAGCCCACACATTCTCCACTTCGGGATAACAACAACTAGATCAGTGGTTCTCAACCGGTGGGGAATTCCCCCCCCCCCCCCGGGGGAATTTTAGGGTTTCCGGGGGAGGGGAGGGGGGGAATGACCATTTCAAGATCGCGTTATACAAGAACTGATTACTTGATATTGTTTTTCCCTTCATACTTTACAGTTAAGTACGTCTCATCCTTCTAAAATTCATTTTATAAAGTAAGTAGACCCACAGATCATGTTTTATGTGGATGTATTGACTTGTTTTAGTATGTGCTATTAAATTTACCTTACATTTTTACGTATACTGTGTAGGAGTTGGGGATATTTAGATAGGAAATATGAAGGGGGGGGGGGGGGAAATGACGTTATGAAAATACGGTGAAGGGGGACACGGGCCAAAAAAGGTTGAGAACCACTGAACTAGGTGGTTAAGATAGATTAGTTGCTGCCAGCGGGAGAGAGAGAGAGAGAGAGAGAGAGAGAGAGAGAGAGAGAGAGAGAGAGAGAGAGAGAGAGAGAGAGAGAGACAGACAGAGAGAGAGCTATTATTAGCACTATTATTTGTTCACATGTGTATTTGGCTGGCACTGAGAAGAGGTAGGAGGAGGAAGGAGGAGGAAGGGGGAGGAGGAGGAGGAAGAGGGAGGAAGAGGATGGAGGAGGGAGAGGGAGGAGGGGAAGAGGAAGAGGGTAGGAATTGGAGGAGGGGAGAGGAGGAAGAGAAGGGAGGAGGAGGGAGGAGGGGAGGAGAAGGGAGGAGGGGAGGAGGAGGGGAGAGGATGAGGAGGGAGGAGGAGGAAGGAGGAGGAGAGAGAATGAGGAGGGGAGGAAGGAAAGGGAGGTGGAAAAGGAGGAGGTGGAAGAGGAGGAGGAGGGAGGAGGAGGAGGGTGGAGGAAGGAGGTAGAGGGAGGAGGAGGAGGTAGAGTGAGGAGAAGGTGGAAGGAAAGGGAGGAGGAAGAAGAGAAGGGTGGAGGGAGGAGGTAGAGAGAGAAGGAGGAGGTAGTGGGAGGAGGAGGGAGGAGGAGAAGGGAGGAGGAGGGAGTAGGATGGAGGAGGAAGAGGGAGAAGGAGGGAGAAGGAGGAGGAGGGAGGAGGAGTAGCGAGAAGGAGGCAGGAGGAGGAGGAGGGAGAGGGAGGAGGAGGGAAGAGGAGGGAGGAGGAGGAGGGAGGAGGAGGAGGGAGGAGGCGGAGGGAGGAGGCGGAGGGAGAAGGAGGAAGGAGTAGGAGCGAGGAGGATGGAGGAGGAAGGGAGAGGAAGAGGGAGAAGGAGGAGGGAGAGGGAGGAGGGAGGAGGGGAGGAGGTAGAGGGAGGAAGAAGAGGAGGAGGAGGGAGGAGAGAGGAGAGAGGAGGAGGAGGGAGGAGGAGGAGGGTGGAGGCAGAGGGAGGAGGAGGGAGGAGGAGAAGAGAGGAGGAGGGAGTTCGCCATTCCGAATTCATACTCGTCAAGGTTCTGTGATTTCGGTCCTTCCATTGATTGTTCTTCCCTTCTACACGACTGTAGATAACTTCCTTACACATAAAAAGATTAATTGTTATTGATATTGCCGTGGCATGGAAGAATATCAGCAGCAGAGTTGATCCAGAAAACCAAAGACTGAGATCTATGGAGAGCCATGAACGCCTACGCCAGCCGGCATGGCACTTGATGATGATGATTGCCGTGTGACGATTCTGTGTAGTCACGTCATTTTCTTCTCTTTTCCTAGCGTTGTGGTTCGGGGATTCTTTCATCATCATCATCATCATCATCATCATATATTTACGTACGTATTTAGGGCGGAGGAGGAGGGAGGAGGAGGAAGAAGAAAAAAAAACTATGACAGTTGGCATCGCGGGAATGAGAGAAAGACGTGTAGAAAATGTCATCTCAATCGGATGGACCGTTCGCGAACGCATAAAGCACATACATACATACATACAGACGGAGATTGCCTTTATTATATATATATATATATATATATATATATATTATATATATATATATATATATATATATATCTATATATATATATATATATATATATATAATCGAAAGGTTGATAGCAACACCCAATGAGAAGATAATATAATGATGTGGGCGAACAGAAGTCGTGTACGATCGAAGCGAGAGACATAAAGTGTTGCACTGCAGCCAGCCTTCATTGTGAAGACACTCTAGATCAGTGGTTCTCAACTTTTTTGGCCCATGCACACTGTTACCATATGTCAGGATGTCATTCCCCCCTTTCCATGGGACGCAGAGGTGTTTCCAAGGCACCAGGGCCGGGTTATATACTGGCCAAGACCTATTGACGCGTCCTCGCCGAGCGTCCTGGGCAACAGGTCCCTTCGGGGTCCTGGCTGAAGTCAATAGGATCGCCGATTCCTCCGAAGTCGGAGAGTGTCTGCCTGTAGGCGAGGAACCACCAGTCTGCACACCAATAAGCCAGACATGGGACAACGGATACTCACGCAAACCTCAGGTCCTGTATGACATCACACTGATGTTGGACAACAGGATGCCTTCATCCGACATACAGGACTTTGCGTTGGAGCTCAAGCCAATGAACACAAGCAAGCAAGCACCCCCTTTCCATCCAACGAAAGGAGAAGAATTCCCCCCTTTCCAAAACTGTCAGCCTCAAAAGGTACATTTTTTATATTCACGATATCTTATTAACACGCCAAATTAATCATATTACAATAAAAATTCAGTTAAAACATCAAAGAACTGTCACTTAATACACGACACCAGAATGCAGAAAATTGTGCTTCATCAAACAAACCAGTCTGTTAATCTGTGGTCTTAATCCCCATTTCCCCTGGAAACCCTAAAATTCCCCCTTGGGGGGAATTTCCCACTGGTTGAGAACCACTGCTCTAAATAGATTGTTGAAACTGTCCCTTATTGCCCCGAAATTATTCAATTCAGAGTACCTTCAGGCTCTCAGATCAGTGCATGTCTTTGTAGCTTCAGCGACGTGCCCATAAAATGGCGCCAGTAAAGCTAATATAGAATCCATGAGGTCCTAGCCCCATATCTTTAGATCAGTTGGCACTCAATGGGTGATGTGGTAAATATTCATATCAGTCCGGCCGTCTATATTTCCCAGAAAATTCCCTGTCGCCAACGTTAAGTTGGGTTGACCTAGGAGCCCAGCTGAAAGGAGAAAAACATAAATCCCCGCATCGAAGTGGATTCAAACATTTGACCGATAAGTCGGCGGGGAAACGTACTAGCCACTGCGCTACAGCGGTTCCCACAGAATGGTGTATTAGGATGAAAATAATACAAGAGTAATTAACAGTATATGTCACAAGCATGTGGATTATAATCAAATAATGACCGGTCTGTGAGAAGAGACGGTTTATACTAAAACTACCAGTGCAGGCGACAGAGAAGGTGACACGTTGGCATATCTATTTCTAGCAGCCTGACACCATCACTATGTGGACTACGCAAGAGAGCTGACAAACAACAGCGTGGACGAGGAGTTGTGACAGGTGCTCATCACCGACACCAGCATGTCATGCTAACTTATTATGGCAACAGCAGGGAATTGTTATAAGTGCGTAGGTGTATAACACACTACAATCTGTCATAAAACTATCATTTACTGCCAATATAGTACCTTGCGGTGTATGGCGGGGGGTGGGGGGTTTGAGCCTGAGGAATTAAGGCCGCCTGGCTAGAGCAGTCGTCGCGAACTGTGCAGGTTAGGATTGTCTTTTTGCCCCCGACAGAAAAATATCCCACAATTTCCCGAGGATTCGAACCCAGGTCTCCTGAAGGAGAATCCGGCGTTCTAGCCACTCGGCCAGCCGCTCCTTTCACACACTATAATCAAGAGGTTAAATAAAACACACAATATATTAACTATTAATAAGTCTTCAGTGTATATTATTAGTACGGTAGGTCAGAATACATAAGATCCCTTCTGGATGCAGTGTGGCAGAGAGGCTTGAGTATCTGAAGTCCCGTGACCAAAATGGCGAGGTTCGGTGCCCGCTTCAGAAGGTACCAGGTTCGATAGGGCTGGGAGTTTGGGAGTTTTTCCAAGAACTACTGGTGTCTACTTATATCACACGTCCCCAGATAGCTTGGGTAGTGAGATCAGATACCAAGCCTTCTCAGATAAGAGCGAAAAAACAACAACAACAGCAGAATCGGTTTGCACATTGTGCACGTTAAAAATCCCTGGAAAAATTGTTAAAAAACTTAAACTTACCCTCGTGTAGACAGAGCCCGTTATCTAGGATGAAATCTGTCTAGAGCAGTGGTTCTCAACCGGTGGAGAATTTCCCCCGCCCCAGGGTTGGGGGGGGGGGGGGGGGGGGGGGAGAGATTTTAGAGTTTCTGGGAGCGGGGGAATTAAGATTATTTCAAGATCGCGACAATACAAGAACCGATTGCTTGATAGTGTTTTTCCTTTCATATTTCACGGGTTCTGTACTCTCCCTCTTCTGAAATTTATTTTATAACGTAAGTAGACCCGCAAATCACGATTAAAGCAAAACATTTATAGTCATATAACTCACATTATAGTCGTATTTGTCAAAATTCGAAATAACACTGGATTGTTTTGTTCATATGTCATCTAATAACCAACTATGCAAACAGACGAGTATTTTTTCCCCCGCGTTTCCATCCTGTTTCGGGATATTGCGGTCAACACCAGCATCTTTCAGCTGTTTGTTAATTCCTAGGCTAGATCACGCTCATCAGCACGCCACGACTTTCTGAGCGACCGGCTCTATACGCCCATGAGTCACTGGCGCGACTCGAACCGCTTCCAATTCTCGTGCGCTCACGTCAACCACGAGAGTAGTCGGGGTTACGGAGGAGGCTGCTAACACCTATACCAGGGAGACCGGCAAACAGACGAGTATGTTGACGGTATTTGGTTCAATTGACAAGCGCGTCTTATTAACAATATAATCAGCAGAGCTGAACAATCGGTCACATGGAACTGAAGTAGCCGGTATGCACAGAATGGTCTTGGATATCGTTGTTATTAAGTTTCCACCATTGTAAAGGGTCAACCGATTCAGCAACTTTCTTCTCCTTTTCAGACTCAATTAGCTTACTACTTTCTTCATTTGGTTTAGATATAGTTTCTTGTCAATGTCAGTATCATTCGTTGCAGCAGTCTCCATCCGCTCATCTTGAAACATAAACTGCTATTGTTGTTCAATACGTGACCAAGTACGTTCTCTTGCATCTTTTGACAAACACATTAGGTATTTGTAGTGTGGACCAAGTGCTGTTGCATTCTGAAGTATTTCAATACTTGTCATATTAGCTATACGTTCACTGAAGTCATTAATAGGTGCTGCCCTTAAATTTAGCTATGTAACCCGGATCATCATCGTTTACAGCCATATGCTTTGTCAACTATTATAGCAGTGGCAATACACAGTTACATGAAACATAATCTTGACCGCCAAGCAGGACCGTGGTCTGACAGAATAAGTCCAAACCTTTGACATATTTCGAAATCTTCTCCCATTCTGAATCTGACAGATTTGGACCTTTGTATTGCTTCTTTTCATCTGACATGTAGACAGTTAATGCTTCTCTGACCTGTAGAAGACTCTGTAGCATAATAAACATACTGTTTCATCTTGTTGGTACATCTTGCTGCAGCTTACACAATGGTGATCGCGCCTGCAGTAAAGAGTTGTCATATTATGGCGCTGTAAAGTCCACCAATGGTTTGGTTAATTTCCACTTTACTAAAAACGTGTCTTTAATTTTTATTTTTTATTTTTAACAGCATGCTACTTTCCAAACGATAGATAGACTAGAATATAATTCCTAAAGGGTAGTACGGATTTGTTAAACCTTCTAATAGAAAAAAAATATATTGTGGAATTTTGCTTGACGATTATTATTTTGGTAGTCTCTAGAAAACGTTTCTCAGGATCATAAATAATTATGTCAAGAATAGGTCAAGGTTTTCCGAGTTAAGCAAACATTCGGGTAGAATAATTCTGTGAATCTTGACTTTAAATTACGCAAGGAAAGGGAGATAAAAGCTAAAACATGTAACCCCGGGCAGATCATGCGAACTCGTGACAGAAACAACATATTTCCCATCCCACAGCATATATTTACAGGAAAATAAAACAGAAAAACATGCAAAAAATGAGCGCTTAAAAATTCCTGTTTTAATAAAGTTCACACATTGTGCATATGTGTATTTTTGCGAAGAACATCACGCGGGTTCCCACATTTTACTCTTAGGGTATGCAATAATAAATCAAAACTAGCTATATAGACAGCCTGGAAATGAGCGCGACGTACACAATTATTAGCATCGCAGAACAGATAGATCAAGTTGCGGAACGAATTAACATCACAATGAATGAAACATAAAGGTGATAAAAGAAAGAGAAAAATAATGAAAGAAATTTAAGAAATGTATGTTTATTCTCTTATTATAACACCTTGAACAGACAGAAAGACCAATGAAACAATCTTGAACGAAGTTAACTCACAAAAAGAACGGGTTACCCGCAACAGATCAAGACAGTCTACATACTTTAGGCATGTCATGAGAAGGGGAAAGCTGGATCATGTCGTCACAACGGGAAGGGTGGAGGGGAAGAGAGGCCTGGGGACACCAAGAGAGAAGATGCTGGACAGTTTGACATCATGGTATGGACGAATGTAGGTATTAGAAATAAATGCAGCAGAAGACTGTGTACAGACATGGTCATCAACGCCACACAGCATGAGCTTTAGGAAAAAGAGGAGGAGAAAGAAGAAGAGGAGGAGGAAGAGGAGGAGAAAGAAGAAGAGGAGGAGGAGAAGAAAAGGAAGAAAAAGAAGAAGAAGAAGAAGAAGAAGAAGAAGAAGAAGAAGAAGAAGAAGAAGAAGAAGAAGAAGAAGAAGAAGAAGAAGAAGAGGAAGAAGAAGAAGAAGAAGAAGACTATGATGATATTTATTCACTTGTCCACTTAATAAAAAAACACTACTTACTTTAGTGACGGCGGAACAACAGACGCCGCAGCCTGTTTAAGGATAGGTAGTTGTGGATTTCAAGTAGTGTAGTAACGTGGTTATCCAGTCCTTTTGAGGTGGGAATCGATATTCCACCTCAAAGGGCGATAACTCTTTTTTCCCCAAAAATGTAGGCGTGGTCTAGTGACTCATCATAGGTGGCGTGTTCTAGTGACTCATCAGAGGTGACGTGGTCTAGTGACTCATCATAGGTGGCGTGCGTGGTCAAGTAATTATAGGTACGACATAAAAAATACGACATAAAACATCAATAAAGAAAACAAACGACTCAAGTAAGGTATATAATAATTTTAATAAAACATATATAGAAAAGAAGAAGAAAAAAAAAAAAGAAGAAAAAAAAAACATAGTCAAGTGACCCCTTAAATTATAGGTAAGGGTGTGCGATGACGTGCTCAAGTGGTGGTCAAGAGGTGGTCAAGAGGTGGTCAAGCGGTCAAGAGGTGGTCAAGTGACCCCTTAAATTGTATGGGATGGTACGTGTAGTGACGTGGTGATGATCAAGAGGTGGTCAAGTGGTGGCCAGGGTGTGGTCAAGTGGTGGTCAAGATGTGGTCAAATGGTCGAGTGACCACTTAAATTGTCGGGGAAAGTAGGTGTAGTGATATGGTGATGATTAAAGGGTGGTAAATTAGTGGTCAAGCAGTGGTCAAGCAGTGGTCAAGTGTGGTCAAGTGAGGAAAAATTTTTTGAATGTTGTAATTAGGTGTGATTGGGTGTTTGTTTCGGGGGCAGGGTAGTGGGGCGGTACCCTTAAATTTTGGGGAAAGTGTTTGTTGAATGGGGATGTTTAAAAGGGGGGTTTGTGGTCAGAGGGGAAGGTGGAAGGGTTTGGGGGGTTGATTTTGTTTGGGGGGAGTAGTGTATGACGTGGTTATGAGGGGGTAGGGTTCAGGGTTTCAAGTTGGAGATGGGTCGGGTCGAAAAGGGGTTTTTGTGGGAAAAATAGTGAGATTGGTGATGATTAGGGGTAATAGTGGTAAAAAGGGGGTCAAGGGGTGGTCAAGTGGAAATTTACCCCCCCCAAATTTTGGGGGGAAAATTTGTGAGTGGTGATGTAAGGGTTGGGGCAAAGTGGTCAAGGGTGGTCAAGGGGTAAGGTTTTCCCCTTTTAAAATTTTGGGAAAAGTACGTTAGTGACCGGATGATCAAAAAGTGTCAATATGTCAAGTGGTGGTCAAGGGTGGTCAAGTGGTCGGTGACCCTAAATTGTAGGGAAGTAGGTAGTAATGGTGATGATGAGGTGGTAAAATTTGTTGGTCAAAAGGGGGGGGTGTCCAGTTAAAAACAAATGTTGGGGAAAGGATGTGTGAAACAGGGCGAGTAGGGTTAACTTTACCTATTGTTAAATTCGTGGTTTTTATAGGTAAAATTGGGGTTGTTTTTTGTAAGTTTTCAACGGGGCATGTTAGGGGATATTTAAGGAGTATTAGTACCCGTTACAATCCCAAATAGTCTTTTCTCATGTCCTTTCCCTTAAAGGGGCCCACCCCCCAAAAATTGGATTCCCCCCAAAATTTTTTCAATTCCGGGGTTTGATAAAAATACAGAAATCCCCAATAAGGCATTTTATTAATGGTGGTACCATAGTACCCAAAACACCATATAATATCACCAAATCACAAGGACTTTTCCCCACATTTGGTCAATATCCTAAACAATTCCGAACCTAAAATAGTATAATATTGGTAATAGTCAATGGTAGTATAGTAATAGAGAGTTAGTAATTGTAGTAGTATATATATTGTATTTTTATAGATAGCGGGGGTGGTGGTGGGGTTGGTGGTGTGGTGGGTGGTGGTGGGGGTAATAGTGGAGTAGTAGGGGAAAGCGAGGGGGCTTTTTGTTTCACAAGTATTTTTTATCTATGTAAAAGTAGTTTGGTTGTATGCCAGTAAGGTGTTACTGAAAAAATATTTTTTTGGTTTTTTTTATTAGGTTTCCTAAAAAGAGGGGTTTTTTGGG